>NEEC01000313.1:0-23265 GCA_002189035.1 Utricularia gibba | reverse complement strand
TAGTTGCTATGATACTTCTGATTCTTGATGCACCATTCCGTATACCATGTCTCTAGTGGCTATTTGATTCTTTTGCTTGTATGTTGTTCGCATCAATTTCGAGAACATGAAGCACATTATTAAATGCAGTCACCACGGAATGCCACGTGAGACACTTTTCGTTGTGGCTTGTTTTTAATATGTCCACAGTTATCGGACAAACGTAACTCCAAATTATAATACTTGGAGCTCGAAAAGGGCTTCCCAACAGTGTGCTATGAAGAGCAAGGATCTGCATGTTATGCAAGAGGTGCTTCGCGGACCAGGATGTGCGACGTAGTCATTTCATTGCGCATCATCATTCGGGGTGCATCCTAAAAATCACACGTGCACGGGGATTCATTAAAAATAAATATTTACGCATATCCAGAGTGTATAACAGTGTTGGGATAAGTGATGCCACGAAATTCATGATGTAGCATGTGACTTTTTTCCAACTTGATCGCATAGTAGATGAATTCTGACACCATATGTTTTGGCTTTTGATTGATGCATTTAGTTGCTATGATACTTCTGATTCTTGATGCACCATTCCCGTATACCATGTCTCTAGTGGCTATTTGATTCTTTTGCCTTGTATGTTGTTCGCATCAATTTCGAGAACATGAAGCACATTATTAAATGCAGTCACCACGGAATGCCACGTGAGACACTTTTCGTTGTGGCTTGTTTTTAATATGTCCACAGTTATCGGACAAACGTAACTCCAAATTATAATACTTGGAGCTCGAAAAGGGCTTCCCAACAGTGTGCTATGAAGAGCAAGGATCTGCATGTTATGCAAGAGGTGCTTCGCGGACCAGGATGTGCGACGTAGTCATTTCATTGCGCATCATCATTCGGGGTGCATCCTAAAAATCACACGTGCACGGGATTCATTAAAAATAAATATTTACGCATATCCAGAGTGTATAAAAGTGTTGGGATAAGTGATGCCACGAAATTCATGATGTAGCATGTGACTTTTTTCCAACTTGATCGCATAGTAGATGAATTCTGACACCATATGTTTTGGCTTTTGATTGATGCATTTAGTTGCTATGATACTTCTGATTCTTGATGCACCATTCCCGTATACCATGTCTCTAGTGGCTATTTGATTCTTTTGCCTTGTATGTTGTTCGCATCAATTTCGAGAACATGAAGCACATTATTAAATGCAATCACCACGGAATGCCACGTGAGACACTTTTTCGTTGTGGCTTGTTTTTAATATGTCCACAGTTATCGGACAAACGTAACTCCAAATTATAATACTTGGAGCTCGAAAGGGCTTCCAACAGTGTGCTATGAAGAGCAAGGATCTGCATGTTATGCAAGAGGTGCTTCGCGGACCAGGATGTGCGACGTAGTCATTTCATTGCGCATCATCATTCGGGGTGCATCCTAAAAATCACACGTGCACGGGATTCATTAAAAATAAATATTTACGCATATCCAGAGTGTATAACAGTGTTGGGATAAGTGATGCCACGAAATTCATGATGTAGCATGTGACTTTTTTCCAACTTGATCGCATAGTAGATGAATTCTGACACCATATGTTTTGGCTTTTGATTGATGCATTTAGTTGCTATGATACTTCTGATTCTTGATGCACCATTCCGTATACCATGTCTCTAGTGGCTATTTGATTCTTTTGCCTTGTATGTTGTTCGCATCAATTTCGAGAACATGAAGCACATTATTAAATGCAGTCACCACGGAATGCCACGTGAGACACTTTTCGTTGTGGCTTGTTTTTAATATGTCCACAGTTATCGGACAAACGTAACTCCAAATTATAATACTTGGAGCTCGAAAAGGGCTTCCCAACACTGTGCTATGAAGAGCAAGGATCTGCATGTTATGCAAGAGGTGCTTCGCGGACCAGGATGTGCGACGTAGTCATTTCATTGCGCATCATCATTCGGGGTGCATCCTAAAAATCACACGTGCACGGGATTCATTAAAAATAAATATTTACGCATATCCAGAGTGTATAACAGTGTTGGGATAAGTGATGCCACGAAATTCATGATGTAGCATGTGACTTTTTTCCAACTTGATCGCATAGTAGATGAATTCTGACACCATATGTTTTGGCTTTTGATTGATGCATTTAGTTGCTATGATACTTCTGATTCTTGATGCACCATTCCCGTATACCATGTCTCTAGTGGCTATTTGATTCTTTTGCCTTGTATGTTGTTCGCATCAATTTCGAGAACATGAAGCACATTATTAAATGCAGTCACCACGGAATGCCACGTGAGACACTTTTCGTTGTGGCTTGTTTTTAATATGTCCACAGTTATCGGACAAACGTAACTCCAAATTATAATACTTGGAGCTCGAAAAGGGCTTCCCAACACTGTGCTATGAAGAGCAAGGATCTGCATGTTATGCAAGAGGTGCTTCGCGGACCAGGATGTGCGACGTAGTCATTTCATTGCGCATCATCATTCGGGGTGCATCCTAAAAATCACACGTGCACGGGATTCATTAAAAATAAATATTTACGCATATCCAGAGTGTATAACAGTGTTGGGATAAGTGATGCCACGAAATTCATGATGTAGCATGTGACTTTTTTCCAACTTGATCGCATAGTAGATGAATTCTGACACCATATGTTTTGGCTTTTGATTGATGCATTTAGTTGCTATGATACTTCTGATTCTTGATGCACCATTCCCGTATACCATGTCTCTAGTGGCTATTTGATTCTTTTGCCTTGTATGTTGTTCGCATCAATTTCGAGAACATGAAGCACATTATTAAATGCAGTCACCACGGAATGCCACGTGAGACACTTTTCGTTGTGGCTTGTTTTTAATATGTCCACAGTTATCGGACAAACGTAACTCCAAATTATAATACTTGGAGCTCGAAAAGGGCTTCCAACACTGTGCTATGAAGAGCAAGGATCTGCATGTTATGCAAGAGGTGCTTCGCGGACCAGGATGTGCGACGTAGTCATTTCATTGCGCATCATCATTCGGGGTGCATCCTAAAAATCACACGTGCACGGGATTCATTAAAAATAAATATTTACGCATATCCAGAGTGTATAACAGTGTTGGGATAAGTGATGCCACGAAATTCATGATGTAGCATGTGACTTTTTTCCAACTTGATCGCATAGTAGATGAATTCTGACACCATATGTTTTGGCTTTTGATTGATGCATTTAGTTGCTATGATACTTCTGATTCTTGATGCACCATTCCCGTATACCATGTCTCTAGTGGCTATTTGATTCTTTTGCCTTGTATGTTGTTCGCATCAATTTCGAGAACATGAAGCACATTATTAAATGCAGTCACCACGGAATGCCACGTGAGACACTTTTCGTTGTGGCTTGTTTTTAATATGTCCACAGTTATCGGACAAACGTAACTCCAAATTATAATACTTGGAGCTCGAAAAGGGCTTCCCAACAGTGTGCTATGAAGAGCAAGGATCTGCATGTTATGCAAGAGGTGCTTCGCGGACCAGGATGTGCGACGTAGTCATTTCATTGCGCATCATCATTCGGGGTGCATCCTAAAAATCACACGTGCACGGGATTCATTAAAAATAAATATTTACGCATATCCAGAGTGTATAACAGTGTTGGGATAAGTGATGCCACGAAATTCATGATGTAGCATGTGACTTTTTTCCAACTTGATCGCATAGTAGATGAATTCTGACACCATATGTTTTGGCTTTTGATTGATGCATTTAGTTGCTATGATACTTCTGATTCTTGATGCACCATTCCCGTATACCATGTCTCTAGTGGCTATTTGATTCTTTTGCCTTGTATGTTGTTCGCATCAATTTCGAGAACATGAAGCACATTATTAAATGCAGTCACCACGGAATGCCACGTGAGACACTTTTCGTTGTGGCTTGTTTTTAATATGTCCACAGTTATCGGACAAACGTAACTCCAAATTATAATACTTGGAGCTCGAAAAGGGCTTCCCAACACTGTGCTATGAAGAGCAAGGATCTGCATGTTATGCAAGAGGTGCTTCGCGGACCAGGATGTGCGACGTAGTCATTTCATTGCGCATCATCATTCGGGGTGCATCCTAAAAATCACACGTGCACGGGATTCATTAAAAATAAATATTTACGCATATCCAGAGTGTATAACAGTGTTGGGATAAGTGATGCCACGAAATTCATGATGTAGCATGTGACTTTTTTCCAACTTGATCGCATAGTAGATGAATTCTGACACCATATGTTTTGGCTTTTGATTGATGCATTTAGTTGCTATGATACTTCTGATTCTTGATGCACCATTCCCGTATACCATGTCTCTAGTGGCTATTTGATTCTTTTGCCTTGTATGTTGTTCGCATCAATTTCGAGAACATGAAGCACATTATTAAATGCAGTCACCACGGAATGCCACGTGAGACACTTTTCGTTGTGGCTTGTTTTTAATATGTCCACAGTTATCGGACAAACGTAACTCCAAATTATAATACTTGGAGCTCGAAAAGGGCTTCCCAACAGTGTGCTATGAAGAGCAAGGATCTGCATGTTATGCAAGAGGTGCTTCGCGGACCAGGATGTGCGACGTAGTCATTTCATTGCGCATCATCATTCGGGGTGCATCCTAAAAATCACACGTGCACGGGATTCATTAAAAATAAATATTTACGCATATCCAGAGTGTATAACAGTGTTGGGATAAGTGATGCCACGAAATTCATGATGTAGCATGTGACTTTTTTCCAACTTGATCGCATAGTAGATGAATTCTGACACCATATGTTTTGGCTTTTGATTGATGCATTTAGTTGCTATGATACTTCTGATTCTTGATGCACCATTCCCGTATACCATGTCTCTAGTGGCTATTTGATTCTTTTGCCTTGTATGTTGTTCGCATCAATTTCGAGAACATGAAGCACATTATTAAATGCAGTCACCACGGAATGCCACGTGAGACACTTTTCGTTGTGGCTTGTTTTTAATATGTCCACAGTTATCGGACAAACGTAACTCCAAATTATAATACTTGGAGCTCGAAAAGGGCTTCCCAACAGTGTGCTATGAAGAGCAAGGATCTGCATGTTATGCAAGAGGTGCTTCGCGGACCAGGATGTGCGACGTAGTCATTTCATTGCGCATCATCATTCGGGGTGCATCCTAAAAATCACACGTGCACGGGATTCATTAAAAATAAATATTTACGCATATCCAGAGTGTATAACAGTGTTGGGATAAGTGATGCCACGAAATTCATGATGTAGCATGTGACTTTTTTCCAACTTGATCGCATAGTAGATGAATTCTGACACCATATGTTTTGGCTTTTGATTGATGCATTTAGTTGCTATGATACTTCTGATTCTTGATGCACCATTCCCGTATACCATGTCTCTAGTGGCTATTTGATTCTTTTGCCTTGTATGTTGTTCGCATCAATTTCGAGAACATGAAGCACATTATTAAATGCAGTCACCACGGAATGCCACGTGAGACACTTTTCGTTGTGGCTTGTTTTTAATATGTCCACAGTTATCGGACAAACGTAACTCCAAATTATAATACTTGGAGCTCGAAAAGGGCTTCCCAACACTGTGCTATGAAGAGCAAGGATCTGCATGTTATGCAAGAGGTGCTTCGCGGACCAGGATGTGCGACGTAGTCATTTCATTGCGCATCATCATTCGGGGTGCATCCTAAAAATCACACGTGCACGGGATTCATTAAAAATAAATATTTACGCATATCCAGAGTGTATAACAGTGTTGGGATAAGTGATGCCACGAAATTCATGATGTAGCATGTGACTTTTTTCCAACTTGATCGCATAGTAGATGAATTCTGACACCATATGTTTTGGCTTTTGATTGATGCATTTAGTTGCTATGATACTTCTGATTCTTGATGCACCATTCCCGTATACCATGTCTCTAGTGGCTATTTGATTCTTTTGCCTTGTATGTTGTTCGCATCAATTTCGAGAACATGAAGCACATTATTAAATGCAATCACCACGGAATGCCACGTGAGACACTTTTCGTTGTGGCTTGTTTTTAATATGTCCACAGTTATCGGACAAACGTAACTCCAAATTATAATACTTGGAGCTCGAAAAGGGCTTCCCAACACTGTGCTATGAAGAGCAAGGATCTGCATGTTATGCAAGAGGTGCTTCGCGGACCAGGATGTGCGACGTAGTCATTTCATTGCGCATCATCATTCGGGGTGCATCCTAAAAATCACACGTGCACGGGATTCATTAAAAATAAATATTTACGCATATCCAGAGTGTATAACAGTGTTGGGATAAGTGATGCCACGAAATTCATGATGTAGCATGTGACTTTTTTCCAACTTGATCGCATAGTAGATGAATTCTGACACCATATGTTTTGGCTTTTGATTGATGCATTTAGTTGCTATGATACTTCTGATTCTTGATGCACCATTCCCGTATACCATGTCTCTAGTGGCTATTTGATTCTTTTGCCTTGTATGTTGTTCGCATCAATTTCGAGAACATGAAGCACATTATTAAATGCAGTCACCACGGAATGCCACGTGAGACACTTTTCGTTGTGGCTTGTTTTTAATATGTCCACAGTTATCGGACAAACGTAACTCCAAATTATAATACTTGGAGCTCGAAAAGGGCTTCCCAACAGTGTGCTATGAAGAGCAAGGATCTGCATGTTATGCAAGAGGTGCTTCGCGGACCAGGATGTGCGACGTAGTCATTTCATTGCGCATCATCATTCGGGGTGCATCCTAAAAATCACACGTGCACGGGATTCATTAAAAATAAATATTTACGCATATCCAGAGTGTATAACAGTGTTGGGATAAGTGATGCCACGAAATTCATGATGTAGCATGTGACTTTTTTCCAACTTGATCGCATAGTAGATGAATTCTGACACCATATGTTTTGGCTTTTGATTGATGCATTTAGTTGCTATGATACTTCTGATTCTTGATGCACCATTCCCGTATACCATGTCTCTAGTGGCTATTTGATTCTTTTGCCTTGTATGTTGTTCGCATCAATTTCGAGAACATGAAGCACATTATTAAATGCAATCACCACGGAATGCCACGTGAGACACTTTTCGTTGTGGCTTGTTTTTAATATGTCCACAGTTATCGGACAAACGTAACTCCAAATTATAATACTTGGAGCTCGAAAAGGGCTTCCCAACAGTGTGCTATGAAGAGCAAGGATCTGCATGTTATGCAAGAGGTGCTTCGCGGACCAGGATGTGCGACGTAGTCATTCATTGCGCATCATCATTCGGGGTGCATCCTAAAAATCACACGTGCACGGGATTCATTAAAAATAAATATTTACGCATATCCAGAGTGTATAACAGTGTTGGGATAAGTGATGCCACGAAATTCATGATGTAGCATGTGACTTTTTTCCAACTTGATCGCATAGTAGATGAATTCTGACACCATATGTTTTGGCTTTTGATTGATGCATTTAGTTGCTATGATACTTCTGATTCTTGATGCACCATTCCCGTATACCATGTCTCTAGTGGCTATTTGATTCTTTTGCCTTGTATGTTGTTCGCATCAATTTCGAGAACATGAAGCACATTATTAAATGCAGTCACCACGGAATGCCACGTGAGACACTTTTCGTTGTGGCTTGTTTTTAATATGTCCACAGTTATCGGACAAACGTAACTCCAAATTATAATACTTGGAGCTCGAAAAGGGCTTCCCAACACTGTGCTATGAAGAGCAAGGATCTGCATGTTATGCAAGAGGTGCTTCGCGGACCAGGATGTGCGACGTAGTCATTTCATTGCGCATCATCATTCGGGGTGCATCCTAAAAATCACACGTGCACGGGATTCATTAAAAATAAATATTTACGCATATCCAGAGTGTATAACAGTGTTGGGATAAGTGATGCCACGAAATTCATGATGTAGCATGTGACTTTTTTCCAACTTGATCGCATAGTAGATGAATTCTGACACCATATGTTTTGGCTTTTGATTGATGCATTTAGTTGCTATGATACTTCTGATTCTTGATGCACCATTCCCGTATACCATGTCTCTAGTGGCTATTTGATTCTTTTGCCTTGTATGTTGTTCGCATCAATTTCGAGAACATGAAGCACATTATTAAATGCAATCACCACGGAATGCCACGTGAGACACTTTTCGTTGTGGCTTGTTTTTAATATGTCCACAGTTATCGGACAAACGTAACTCCAAATTATAATACTTGGAGCTCGAAAAGGGCTTCCCAACACTGTGCTATGAAGAGCAAGGATCTGCATGTTATGCAAGAGGTGCTTCGCGGACCAGGATGTGCGACGTAGTCATTTCATTGCGCATCATCATTCGGGGTGCATCCTAAAAATCACACGTGCACGGGATTCATTAAAAATAAATATTTACGCATATCCAGAGTGTATAACAGTGTTGGGATAAGTGATGCCACGAAATTCATGATGTAGCATGTGACTTTTTTCCAACTTGATCGCATAGTAGATGAATTCTGACACCATATGTTTTGGCTTTTGATTGATGCATTTAGTTGCTATGATACTTCTGATTCTTGATGCACCATTCCCGTATACCATGTCTCTAGTGGCTATTTGATTCTTTTGCCTTGTATGTTGTTCGCATCAATTTCGAGAACATGAAGCACATTATTAAATGCAGTCACCACGGAATGCCACGTGAGACACTTTTCGTTGTGGCTTGTTTTTAATATGTCCACAGTTATCGGACAAACGTAACTCCAAATTATAATACTTGGAGCTCGAAAAGGGCTTCCCAACACTGTGCTATGAAGAGCAAGGATCTGCATGTTATGCAAGAGGTGCTTCGCGGACCAGGATGTGCGACGTAGTCATTTCATTGCGCATCATCATTCGGGGTGCATCCTAAAAATCACACGTGCACGGGATTCATTAAAAATAAATATTTACGCATATCCAGAGTGTATAACAGTGTTGGGATAAGTGATGCCACGAAATTCATGATGTAGCATGTGACTTTTTTCCAACTTGATCGCATAGTAGATGAATTCTGACACCATATGTTTTGGCTTTTGATTGATGCATTTAGTTGCTATGATACTTCTGATTCTTGATGCACCATTCCCGTATACCATGTCTCTAGTGGCTATTTGATTCTTTTGCCTTGTATGTTGTTCGCATCAATTTCGAGAACATGAAGCACATTATTAAATGCAGTCACCACGGAATGCCACGTGAGACACTTTTCGTTGTGGCTTGTTTTTAATATGTCCACAGTTATCGGACAAACGTAACTCCAAATTATAATACTTGGAGCTCGAAAAGGGCTTCCCAACACTGTGCTATGAAGAGCAAGGATCTGCATGTTATGCAAGAGGTGCTTCGCGGACCAGGATGTGCGACGTAGTCATTTCATTGCGCATCATCATTCGGGGTGCATCCTAAAAATCACACGTGCACGGGATTCATTAAAAATAAATATTTACGCATATCCAGAGTGTATAACAGTGTTGGGATAAGTGATGCCACGAAATTCATGATGTAGCATGTGACTTTTTTCCAACTTGATCGCATAGTAGATGAATTCTGACACCATATGTTTTGGCTTTTGATTGATGCATTTAGTTGCTATGATACTTCTGATTCTTGATGCACCATTCCCGTATACCATGTCTCTAGTGGCTATTTGATTCTTTTGCCTTGTATGTTGTTCGCATCAATTTCGAGAACATGAAGCACATTATTAAATGCAGTCACCACGGAATGCCACGTGAGACACTTTTCGTTGTGGCTTGTTTTTAATATGTCCACAGTTATCGGACAAACGTAACTCCAAATTATAATACTTGGAGCTCGAAAAGGGCTTCCCAACACTGTGCTATGAAGAGCAAGGATCTGCATGTTATGCAAGAGGTGCTTCGCGGACCAGGATGTGCGACGTAGTCATTTCATTGCGCATCATCATTCGGGGTGCATCCTAAAAATCACACGTGCACGGGATTCATTAAAAATAAATATTTACGCATATCCAGAGTGTATAACAGTGTTGGGATAAGTGATGCCACGAAATTCATGATGTAGCATGTGACTTTTTTCCAACTTGATCGCATAGTAGATGAATTCTGACACCATATGTTTTGGCTTTTGATTGATGCATTTAGTTGCTATGATACTTCTGATTCTTGATGCACCATTCCCGTATACCATGTCTCTAGTGGCTATTTGATTCTTTTGCCTTGTATGTTGTTCGCATCAATTTCGAGAACATGAAGCACATTATTAAATGCAGTCACCACGGAATGCCACGTGAGACACTTTTCGTTGTGGCTTGTTTTTAATATGTCCACAGTTATCGGACAAACGTAACTCCAAATTATAATACTTGGAGCTCGAAAAGGGCTTCCCAACACTGTGCTATGAAGAGCAAGGATCTGCATGTTATGCAAGAGGTGCTTCGCGGACCAGGATGTGCGACGTAGTCATTTCATTGCGCATCATCATTCGGGGTGCATCCTAAAAATCACACGTGCACGGGATTCATTAAAAATAAATATTTACGCATATCCAGAGTGTATAACAGTGTTGGGATAAGTGATGCCACGAAATTCATGATGTAGCATGTGACTTTTTTCCAACTTGATCGCATAGTAGATGAATTCTGACACCATATGTTTTGGCTTTTGATTGATGCATTTAGTTGCTATGATACTTCTGATTCTTGATGCACCATTCCCGTATACCATGTCTCTAGTGGCTATTTGATTCTTTTGCCTTGTATGTTGTTCGCATCAATTTCGAGAACATGAAGCACATTATTAAATGCAATCACCACGGAATGCCACGTGAGACACTTTTCGTTGTGGCTTGTTTTTAATATGTCCACAGTTATCGGACAAACGTAACTCCAAATTATAATACTTGGAGCTCGAAAAGGGCTTCCCAACAGTGTGCTATGAAGAGCAAGGATCTGCATGTTATGCAAGAGGTGCTTCGCGGACCAGGATGTGCGACGTAGTCATTTCATTGCGCATCATCATTCGGGGTGCATCCTAAAAATCACACGTGCACGGGATTCATTAAAAATAAATATTTACGCATATCCAGAGTGTATAACAGTGTTGGGATAAGTGATGCCACGAAATTCATGATGTAGCATGTGACTTTTTTCCAACTTGATCGCATAGTAGATGAATTCTGACACCATATGTTTTGGCTTTTGATTGATGCATTTAGTTGCTATGATACTTCTGATTCTTGATGCACCATTCCCGTATACCATGTCTCTAGTGGCTATTTGATTCTTTTGCCTTGTATGTTGTTCGCATCAATTTCGAGAACATGAAGCACATTATTAAATGCAGTCACCACGGAATGCCACGTGAGACACTTTTCGTTGTGGCTTGTTTTTAATATGTCCACAGTTATCGGACAAACGTAACTCCAAATTATAATACTTGGAGCTCGAAAAGGGCTTCCCAACACTGTGCTATGAAGAGCAAGGATCTGCATGTTATGCAAGAGGTGCTTCGCGGACCAGGATGTGCGACGTAGTCATTTCATTGCGCATCATCATTCGGGGTGCATCCTAAAAATCACACGTGCACGGGATTCATTAAAAATAAATATTTACGCATATCCAGAGTGTATAACAGTGTTGGGATAAGTGATGCCACGAAATTCATGATGTAGCATGTGACTTTTTTCCAACTTGATCGCATAGTAGATGAATTCTGACACCATATGTTTTGGCTTTTGATTGATGCATTTAGTTGCTATGATACTTCTGATTCTTGATGCACCATTCCCGTATACCATGTCTCTAGTGGCTATTTGATTCTTTTGCCTTGTATGTTGTTCGCATCAATTTCGAGAACATGAAGCACATTATTAAATGCAGTCACCACGGAATGCCACGTGAGACACTTTTCGTTGTGGCTTGTTTTTAATATGTCCACAGTTATCGGACAAACGTAACTCCAAATTATAATACTTGGAGCTCGAAAAGGGCTTCCCAACACTGTGCTATGAAGAGCAAGGATCTGCATGTTATGCAAGAGGTGCTTCGCGGACCAGGATGTGCGACGTAGTCATTTCATTGCGCATCATCATTCGGGGTGCATCCTAAAAATCACACGTGCACGGGATTCATTAAAAATAAATATTTACGCATATCCAGAGTGTATAACAGTGTTGGGATAAGTGATGCCACGAAATTCATGATGTAGCATGTGACTTTTTTCCAACTTGATCGCATAGTAGATGAATTCTGACACCATATGTTTTGGCTTTTGATTGATGCATTTAGTTGCTATGATACTTCTGATTCTTGATGCACCATTCCCGTATACCATGTCTCTAGTGGCTATTTGATTCTTTTGCCTTGTATGTTGTTCGCATCAATTTCGAGAACATGAAGCACATTATTAAATGCAGTCACCACGGAATGCCACGTGAGACACTTTTCGTTGTGGCTTGTTTTTAATATGTCCACAGTTATCGGACAAACGTAACTCCAAATTATAATACTTGGAGCTCGAAAAGGGCTTCCCAACACTGTGCTATGAAGAGCAAGGATCTGCATGTTATGCAAGAGGTGCTTCGCGGACCAGGATGTGCGACGTAGTCATTCATTGCGCATCATCATTCGGGGTGCATCCTAAAAATCACACGTGCACGGGATTCATTAAAAATAAATATTTACGCATATCCAGAGTGTATAACAGTGTTGGGATAAGTGATGCCACGAAATTCATGATGTAGCATGTGACTTTTTTCCAACTTGATCGCATAGTAGATGAATTCTGACACCATATGTTTTGGCTTTTGATTGATGCATTTAGTTGCTATGATACTTCTGATTCTTGATGCACCATTCCCGTATACCATGTCTCTAGTGGCTATTTGATTCTTTTGCCTTGTATGTTGTTCGCATCAATTTCGAGAACATGAAGCACATTATTAAATGCAGTCACCACGGAATGCCACGTGAGACACTTTTCGTTGTGGCTTGTTTTTAATATGTCCACAGTTATCGGACAAACGTAACTCCAAATTATAATACTTGGAGCTCGAAAAGGGCTTCCCAACACTGTGCTATGAAGAGCAAGGATCTGCATGTTATGCAAGAGGTGCTTCGCGGACCAGGATGTGCGACGTAGTCATTTCATTGCGCATCATCATTCGGGGTGCATCCTAAAAATCACACGTGCACGGGATTCATTAAAAATAAATATTTACGCATATCCAGAGTGTATAACAGTGTTGGGATAAGTGATGCCACGAAATTCATGATGTAGCATGTGACTTTTTTCCAACTTGATCGCATAGTAGATGAATTCTGACACCATATTTTGGCTTTTGATTGATGCATTTAGTTGCTATGATACTTCTGATTCTTGATGCACCATTCCCGTATACCATGTCTCTAGTGGCTATTTGATTCTTTTGCCTTGTATGTTGTTCGCATCAATTTCGAGAACATGAAGCACATTATTAAATGCAATCACCACGGAATGCCACGTGAGACACTTTTCGTTGGCTTGTTTTTAATATGTCCACAGTTATCGGACAAACGTAACTCCAAATTATAATACTTGGAGCTCGAAAAGGGCTTCCCAACACTGTGCTATGAAGAGCAAGGATCTGCATGTTATGCAAGAGGTGCTTCGCGGACCAGGATGTGCGACGTAGTCATTTCATTGCGCATCATCATTCGGGGTGCATCCTAAAAATCACACGTGCACGGGATTCATTAAAAATAAATATTTACGCATATCCAGAGTGTATAACAGTGTTGGGATAAGTGATGCCACGAAATTCATGATGTAGCATGTGACTTTTTTCCAACTTGATCGCATAGTAGATGAATTCTGACACCATATGTTTTGGCTTTTGATTGATGCATTTAGTTGCTATGATACTTCTGATTCTTGATGCACCATTCCCGTATACCATGTCTCTAGTGGCTATTTGATTCTTTTGCCTTGTATGTTGTTCGCATCAATTTCGAGAACATGAAGCACATTATTAAATGCAATCACCACGGAATGCCACGTGAGACACTTTTCGTTGTGGCTTGTTTTTAATATGTCCACAGTTATCGGACAAACGTAACTCCAAATTATAATACTTGGAGCTCGAAAAGGGCTTCCCAACAGTGTGCTATGAAGAGCAAGGATCTGCATGTTATGCAAGAGGTGCTTCGCGGACCAGGATGTGCGACGTAGTCATTTCATTGCGCATCATCATTCGGGGTGCATCCTAAAAATCACACGTGCACGGGATTCATTAAAAATAAATATTTACGCATATCCAGAGTGTATAACAGTGTTGGGATAAGTGATGCCACGAAATTCATGATGTAGCATGTGACTTTTTTCCAACTTGATCGCATAGTAGATGAATTCTGACACCATATGTTTTGGCTTTTGATTGATGCATTTAGTTGCTATGATACTTCTGATTCTTGATGCACCATTCCCGTATACCATGTCTCTAGTGGCTATTTGATTCTTTTGCCTTGTATGTTGTTCGCATCAATTTCGAGAACATGAAGCACATTATTAAATGCAATCACCACGGAATGCCACGTGAGACACTTTTCGTTGTGGCTTGTTTTTAATATGTCCACAGTTATCGGACAAACGTAACTCCAAATTATAATACTTGGAGCTCGAAAAGGGCTTCCCAACACTGTGCTATGAAGAGCAAGGATCTGCATGTTATGCAAGAGGTGCTTCGCGGACCAGGATGTGCGACGTAGTCATTTCATTGCGCATCATCATTCGGGTGCATCCTAAAAATCACACGTGCACGGGATTCATTAAAAATAAATATTTACGCATATCCAGAGTGTATAACAGTGTTGGGATAAGTGATGCCACGAAATTCATGATGTAGCATGTGACTTTTTTCCAACTTGATCGCATAGTAGATGAATTCTGACACCATATGTTTTGGCTTTTGATTGATGCATTTAGTTGCTATGATACTTCTGATTCTTGATGCACCATTCCCGTATACCATGTCTCTAGTGGCTATTTGATTCTTTTGCCTTGTATGTTGTTCGCATCAATTTCGAGAACATGAAGCACATTATTAAATGCAATCACCACGGAATGCCACGTGAGACACTTTTCGTTGTGGCTTGTTTTTAATATGTCCACAGTTATCGGACAAACGTAACTCCAAATTATAATACTTGGAGCTCGAAAAGGGCTTCCCAACACTGTGCTATGAAGAGCAAGGATCTGCATGTTATGCAAGAGGTGCTTCGCGGACCAGGATGTGCGACGTAGTCATTTCATTGCGCATCATCATTCGGGGTGCATCCTAAAAATCACACGTGCACGGATTCATTAAAAATAAATATTTACGCATATCCAGAGTGTATAACAGTGTTGGGATAAGTGATGCCACGAAATTCATGATGTAGCATGTGACTTTTTTCCAACTTGATCGCATAGTAGATGAATTCTGACACCATATGTTTTGGCTTTTGATTGATGCATTTAGTTGCTATGATACTTCTGATTCTTGATGCACCATTCCCGTATACCATGTCTCTAGTGGCTATTTGATTCTTTTGCCTTGTATGTTGTTCGCATCAATTTCGAGAACATGAAGCACATTATTAAATGCAATCACCACGGAATGCCACGTGAGACACTTTTCGTTGTGGCTTGTTTTTAATATGTCCACAGTTATCGGACAAACGTAACTCCAAATTATAATACTTGGAGCTCGAAAAGGGCTTCCCAACACTGTGCTATGAAGAGCAAGGATCTGCATGTTATGCAAGAGGTGCTTCGCGGACCAGGATGTGCGACGTAGTCATTTCATTGCGCATCATCATTCGGGGTGCATCCTAAAAATCACACGTGCACGGGATTCATTAAAAATAAATATTTACGCATATCCAGAGTGTATAACAGTGTTGGGATAAGTGATGCCACGAAATTCATGATGTAGCATGTGACTTTTTTCCAACTTGATCGCATAGTAGATGAATTCTGACACCATATGTTTTGGCTTTTGATTGATGCATTTAGTTGCTATGATACTTCTGATTCTTGATGCACCATTCCCGTATACCATGTCTCTAGTGGCTATTTGATTCTTTTGCCTTGTATGTTGTTCGCATCAATTTCGAGAACATGAAGCACATTATTAAATGCAATCACCACGGAATGCCACGTGAGACACTTTTCGTTGTGGCTTGTTTTTAATATGTCCACAGTTATCGGACAAACGTAACTCCAAATTATAATACTTGGAGCTCGAAAAGGGCTTCCCAACAGTGTGCTATGAAGAGCAAGGATCTGCATGTTATGCAAGAGGTGCTTCGCGGACCAGGATGTGCGACGTAGTCATTTCATTGCGCATCATCATTCGGGGTGCATCCTAAAAATCACACGTGCACGGGATTCATTAAAAATAAATATTTACGCATATCCAGAGTGTATAACAGTGTTGGGATAAGTGATGCCACGAAATTCATGATGTAGCATGTGACTTTTTTCCAACTTGATCGCATAGTAGATGAATTCTGACACCATATGTTTTGGCTTTTGATTGATGCATTTAGTTGCTATGATACTTCTGATTCTTGATGCACCATTCCCGTATACCATGTCTCTAGTGGCTATTTGATTCTTTTGCCTTGTATGTTGTTCGCATCAATTTCGAGAACATGAAGCACATTATTAAATGCAATCACCACGGAATGCCACGTGAGACACTTTTCGTTGTGGCTTGTTTTTAATATGTCCACAGTTATCGGACAAACGTAACTCCAAATTATAATACTTGGAGCTCGAAAAGGGCTTCCCAACACTGTGCTATGAAGAGCAAGGATCTGCATGTTATGCAAGAGGTGCTTCGCGGACCAGGATGTGCGACGTAGTCATTTCATTGCGCATCATCATTCGGGGTGCATCCTAAAAATCACACGTGCACGGGATTCATTAAAAATAAATATTTACGCATATCCAGAGTGTATAACAGTGTTGGGATAAGTGATGCCACGAAATTCATGATGTAGCATGTGACTTTTTTCCAACTTGATCGCATAGTAGATGAATTCTGACACCATATGTTTTGGCTTTTGATTGATGCATTTAGTTGCTATGATACTTCTGATTCTTGATGCACCATTCCCGTATACCATGTCTCTAGTGGCTATTTGATTCTTTTGCCTTGTATGTTGTTCGCATCAATTTCGAGAACATGAAGCACATTATTAAATGCAATCACCACGGAATGCCACGTGAGACACTTTTCGTTGTGGCTTGTTTTTAATATGTCCACAGTTATCGGACAAACGTAACTCCAAATTATAATACTTGGAGCTCGAAAAGGGCTTCCCAACACTGTGCTATGAAGAGCAAGGATCTGCATGTTATGCAAGAGGTGCTTCGCGGACCAGGATGTGCGACGTAGTCATTTCATTGCGCATCATCATTCGGGGTGCATCCTAAAAATCACACGTGCACGGGATTCATTAAAAATAAATATTTACGCATATCCAGAGTGTATAACAGTGTTGGGATAAGTGATGCCACGAAATTCATGATGTAGCATGTGACTTTTTTCCAACTTGATCGCATAGTAGATGAATTCTGACACCATATGTTTTGGCTTTTGATTGATGCATTTAGTTGCTATGATACTTCTGATTCTTGATGCACCATTCCCGTATACCATGTCTCTAGTGGCTATTTGATTCTTTTGCCTTGTATGTTGTTCGCATCAATTTCGAGAACATGAAGCACATTATTAAATGCAGTCACCACGGAATGCACGTGAGACACTTTTCGTTGTGGCTTGTTTTTAATATGTCCACAGTTATCGGACAAACGTAACTCCAAATTATAATACTTGGAGCTCGAAAAGGGCTTCCCAACACTGTGCTATGAAGAGCAAGGATCTGCATGTTATGCAAGAGGTGCTTCGCGGACCAGGATGTGCGACGTAGTCATTTCATTGCGCATCATCATTCGGGGTGCATCCTAAAAATCACACGTGCACGGGATTCATTAAAAATAAATATTTACGCATATCCAGAGTGTATAACAGTGTTGGGATAAGTGATGCCACGAAATTCATGATGTAGCATGTGACTTTTTTCCAACTTGATCGCATAGTAGATGAATTCTGACACCATATGTTTTGGCTTTTGATTGATGCATTTAGTTGCTATGATACTTCTGATTCTTGATGCACCATTCCCGTATACCATGTCTCTAGTGGCTATTTGATTCTTTTGCCTTGTATGTTGTTCGCATCAATTTCGAGAACATGAAGCACATTATTAAATGCAGTCACCACGGAATGCCACGTGAGACACTTTTCGTTGTGGCTTGTTTTTAATATGTCCACAGTTATCGGACAAACGTAACTCCAAATTATAATACTTGGAGCTCGAAAAGGGCTTCCCAACACTGTGCTATGAAGAGCAAGGATCTGCATGTTATGCAAGAGGTGCTTCGCGGACCAGGATGTGCGACGTAGTCATTCATTGCGCATCATCATTCGGGGTGCATCCTAAAAATCACACGTGCACGGGATTCATTAAAAATAAATATTTACGCATATCCAGAGTGTATAACAGTGTTTGGGATAAGTGATGCACGAAATTCATGATGTAGCATGTGACTTTTTTCCAACTTGATCGCATAGTAGATGAATTCTGACACCATATGTTTTGGCTTTTGATTGATGCATTTAGTTGCTATGATACTTCTGATTCTTGATGCACCATTCCCGTATACCATGTCTCTAGTGGCTATTTGATTCTTTTTGCCTTGTATGTTGTTCGCATCAATTTCGAGAACATGAAGCACATTATTAAATGCAATCACCACGGAATGCCACGTGAGACACTTTTCGTTGTGGCTTGTTTTTAATATGTCCACAGTTATCGGACAAACGTAACTCCAAATTATAATACTTGGAGCTCGAAAAGGGCTTCCAACACTGTGCTATGAAGAGCAAGGATCTGCATGTTATGCAAGAGGTGCTTCGCGGACCAGGATGTGCGACGTAGTCATTTCATTGCGCATCATCATTCGGGGTGCATCCTAAAAATCACACGTGCACGGGATTCATTAAAAATAAATATTTACGCATATCCAGAGTGTATAACAGTGTTGGGATAAGTGATGCACGAAATTCATGATGTAGCATGTGACTTTTTTCCAACTTGATCGCATAGTAGATGAATTCTGACACCATATGTTTTGGCTTTTGATTGATGCATTTAGTTGCTATGATACTTCTGATTCTTGATGCACCATTCCCGTATACCATGTCTCTAGTGGCTATTTGATTCTTTTGCCTTGTATGTTGTTCGCATCAATTTCGAGAACATGAAGCACATTATTAAATGCAGTCACACGGAATGCCACGTGAGACACTTTTCGTTGTGGCTTGTTTTTAATATGTCCACAGTTATCGGACAAACGTAACTCCAAATTATAATACTTGGAGCTCGAAAAGGGCTTCCCAACAGTGTGCTATGAAGAGCAAGGATCTGCATGTTATGCAAGAGGTGCTTCGCGGACCAGGATGTGCGACGTAGTCATTTCATTGCGCATCATCATTCGGGGTGCATCCTAAAAATCACACGTGCACGGGATTCATTAAAAATAAATATTTACGCATATCCAGAGTGTATAACAGTGTTGGGATAAGTGATGCACGAAATTCATGATGTAGCATGTGACTTTTTTCCAACTTGATCGCATAGTAGATGAATTCTGACACCATATGTTTTGGCTTTTGATTGATGCATTTAGTTGCTATGATACTTCTGATTCTTGATGCACCATTCCCGTATACCATGTCTCTAGTGGCTATTTGATTCTTTTGCCTTGTATGTTGTTCGCATCAATTTCGAGAACATGAAGCACATTATTAAATGCAGTCACCACGGAATGCCACGTGAGACACTTTTCGTTGTGGCTTGTTTTTAATATGTCCACAGTTATCGGACAAACGTAACTCCAAATTATAATACTTGGAGCTCGAAAAGGGCTTCCCAACACTGTGCTATGAAGAGCAAGGATCTGCATGTTATGCAAGAGGTGCTTCGCGGACCAGGATGTGCGACGTAGTCATTTCATTGCGCATCATCATTCGGGGTGCATCCTAAAAATCACACGTGCACGGGATTCATTAAAAATAATATTTACGCATATCCAGAGTGTATAACAGTGTTGGGATAAGTGATGCCACGAAATTCATGATGTAGCATGTGACTTTTTTCCAACTTGATCGCATAGTAGATGAATTCTGACACCATATGTTTTGGCTTTTGATTGATGCATTTAGTTGCTATGATACTTCTGATTCTTGATGCACCATTCCCGTATACCATGTCTCTAGTGGCTATTTGATTCTTTTGCCTTGTATGTTGTTCGCATCAATTTCGAGAACATGAAGCACATTATTAAATGCAATCACCACGGAATGCCACGTGAGACACTTTTCGTTGTGGCTTGTTTTTAATATGTCCAGTTATCGGACAAACGTAACTCCAAATTATAATACTTGGAGCTCGAAAAGGGCTTCCCAACACTGTGCTATGAAGAGCAAGGATCTGCATGTTATGCAAGAGGTGCTTCGCGGACCAGGATGTGCGACGTAGTCATTTCATTGCGCATCATCATTCGGGGTGCATCCTAAAAATCACACGTGCACGGATTCATTAAAAATAAATATTTACGCATATCCAGAGTGTATAACAGTGTTGGGATAAGTGATGCACGAAATTCATGATGTAGCATGTGACTTTTTTCCAACTTGATCGCATAGTAGATGAATTCTGACACCATATGTTTTGGCTTTTGATTGATGCATTTAGTTGCTATGATACTTCTGATTCTTGATGCACCATTCCCGTATACCATGTCTCTAGTGGCTATTTGATTCTTTTGCCTTGTATGTTGTTCGCATCAATTTCGAGAACATGAAGCACATTATTAAATGCAGTCACCACGGAATGCCACGTGAGACACTTTTCGTTGTGGCTTGTTTTTAATATGTCCACAGTTATCGGACAAACGTAACTCCAAATTATAATACTTGGAGCTCGAAAAGGGCTTCCCAACACTGTGCTATGAAGAGCAAGGATCTGCATGTTATGCAAGAGGTGCTTCGCGGACCAGGATGTGCGACGTAGTCATTTCATTGCGCATCATCATTCGGGGTGCATCCTAAAAATCACACGTGCACGGGATTCATTAAAAATAAATATTTACGCATATCCAGAGTGTATAACAGTGTTGGGATAAGTGATGCCACGAAATTCATGATGTAGCATGTGACTTTTTTCCAACTTGATCGCATAGTAGATGAATTCTGACACCATATGTTTTGGCTTTTGATTGATGCATTTAGTTGCTATGATACTTCTGATTCTTGATGCACATTCCCGTATACCATGTCTCTAGTGGCTATTTGATTCTTTTGCCTTGTATGTTGTTCGCATCAATTTCGAGAACATGAAGCACATTATTAAATGCAATCACCACGGAATGCCACGTGAGACACTTTTCGTTGTGGCTTGTTTTTAATATGTCCACAGTTATCGGACAAACGTAACTCCAAATTATAATACTTGGAGCTCGAAAAGGGCTTCCCAACACTGTGCTATGAAGAGCAAGGATCTGCATGTTATGCAAGAGGTGCTTCGCGGACCAGGATGTGCGACGTAGTCATTTCATTGCGCATCATCATTCGGGGTGCATCCTAAAAATCACACGTGCACGGGATTCATTAAAAATAAATATTTACGCATATCCAGAGTGTATAACAGTGTTGGGATAAGTGATGCCACGAAATTCATGATGTAGCATGTGACTTTTTTCCAACTTGATCGCATAGTAGATGAATTCTGACACCATATGTTTTGGCTTTTGATTGATGCATTTAGTTGCTATGATACTTCTGATTCTTGATGCACCATTCCCGTATACCATGTCTCTAGTGGCTATTTGATTCTTTTGCCTTGTATGTTGTTCGCATCAATTTCGAGAACATGAAGCACATTATTAAATGCAATCACCACGGAATGCCACGTGAGACACTTTTCGTTGTGGCTTGTTTTTAATATGTCCACAGTTATCGGACAAACGTAACTCCAAATTATAATACTTGGAGCTCGAAAAGGGCTTCCAACAGTGTGCTATGAAGAGCAAGGATCTGCATGTTATGCAAGAGGTGCTTCGCGGACCAGGATGTGCGACGTAGTCATTTCATTGCGCATCATCATTCGGGTGCATCCTAAAAATCACACGTGCACGGGATTCATTAAAAATAAATATTTACGCATATCCAGAGTGTATAACAGTGTTGGGATAAGTGATGCACGAAATTCATGATGTAGCATGTGACTTTTTTCCAACTTGATCGCATAGTAGATGAATTCTGACACCATATGTTTTGGCTTTTGATTGATGCATTTAGTTGCTATGATACTTCTGATTCTTGATGCACCATTCCCGTATACCATGTCTCTAGTGGCTATTTGATTCTTTTGCCTTGTATGTTGTTCGCATCAATTTCGAGAACATGAAGCACATTATTAAATGCAGTCACCACGGAATGCCACGTGAGACACTTTTCGTTGTGGCTTGTTTTTAATATGTCCACAGTTATCGGACAAACGTAACTCCAAATTATAATACTTGGAGCTCGAAAAGGGCTTCCCAACACTGTGCTATGAAGAGCAAGGATCTGCATGTTATGCAAGAGGTGCTTCGCGGACCAGGATGTGCGACGTAGTCATTTCATTGCGCATCATCATTCGGGGTGCATCCTAAAAATCACACGTGCACGGATTCATTAAAAATAAATATTTACGCATATCCAGAGTGTATAACAGTGTTGGGATAAGTGATGCCACGAAATTCATGATGTAGCATGTGACTTTTTTCCAACTTGATCGCATAGTAGATGAATTCTGACACCATATGTTTTGGCTTTTGATTGATGCATTTAGTTGCTATGATACTTCTGATTCTTGATGCACCATTCCCGTATACCATGTCTCTAGTGGCTATTTGATTCTTTTGCCTTGTATGTTGTTCGCATCAATTTCGAGAACATGAAGCACATTATTAAATGCAGTCACCACGGAATGCCACGTGAGACACTTTTCGTTGTGGCTTGTTTTTAATATGTCCACAGTTATCGGACAAACGTAACTCCAAATTATAATACTTGGAGCTCGAAAAGGGCTT
>NEEC01000053.1:0-21531 GCA_002189035.1 Utricularia gibba | reverse complement strand
ATGAAGCACATTATTAAATGCAGTCACCACGGAATGCCACGTGAGACACTTTTTCGTTGTGGCTTGTTTTTAAATGTCCACAGTTATCGGACAAACGTAACTCCAAATTATAATACTTGGAGCTCGAAAAGGGCTTCCCAACACTGTGCTATGAAGAGCAAGGATCTGCATGTTATGCAAGAGGTGCTTCGCGGACCAGGATGTGCGACGTAGTCATTTCATTGCGCATCATCATTCGGGGTGCATCCTAAAAATCACACGTGCACGGATTCATTAAAAATAAATATTTACGCATATCCAGAGTGTATAACAGTGTTGGGATAAGTGATGCCACGAAATTCATGATGTAGCATGTGACTTTTTTCCAACTTGATCGCATAGTAGATGAATTCTGACACCATATGTTTTGGCTTTTGATTGATGCATTTAGTTGCTATGATACTTCTGATTCTTGATGCACCATTCCCGTATACCATGTCTCTAGTGGCTATTTGATTCTTTTGCCTTGTATGTTGTTCGCATCAATTTCGAGAACATGAAGCACATTATTAAATGCAGTCACCACGGAATGCCACGTGAGACACTTTTCGTTGTGGCTTGTTTTTAATATGTCCACAGTTATCGGACAAACGTAACTCCAAATTATAATACTTGGAGCTCGAAAAGGGCTTCCAACAGTGTGCTATGAAGAGCAAGGATCTGCATGTTATGCAAGAGGTGCTTCGCGGACCAGGATGTGCGACGTAGTCATTTTCATTGCGCATCATCATTCGGGGTGCATCCTAAAAATCACACGTGCACGGATTCATTAAAAATAAATATTTACGCATATCCAGAGTGTATAACAGTGTTGGGATAAGTGATGCCACGAAATTCATGATGTAGCATGTGACTTTTTTTCCAACTTGATCGCATAGTAGATGAATTCTGACACCATATGTTTTGGCTTTTGATTGATGCATTTAGTTGCTATGATACTTCTGATTCTTGATGCACCATTCCCGTATACCATGTCTCTAGTGGCTATTTGATTCTTTTGCCTTGTATGTTGTTCGCATCAATTTCGAGAACATGAAGCACATTATTAAATGCAGTCACCACGGAATGCCACGTGAGACACTTTTCGTTGTGGCTTGTTTTTAATATGTCCACAGTTATCGGACAAACGTAACTCCAAATTATAATACTTGGAGCTCGAAAAGGGCTTCCAACACTGTGCTATGAAGAGCAAGGATCTGCATGTTATGCAAGAGGTGCTTCGCGGACCAGGATGTGCGACGTAGTCATTTCATTGCGCATCATCATTCGGGGTGCATCCTAAAAATCACACGTGCACGGGATTCATTAAAAATAAATATTTACGCATATCCAGAGTGTATAACAGTGTTGGGATAAGTGATGCCACGAAATTCATGATGTAGCATGTGACTTTTTTCCAACTTGATCGCATAGTAGATGAATTCTGACACCATATGTTTTGGCTTTGATTGATGCATTTAGTTGCTATGATACTTCTGATTCTTGATGCACCATTCCCGTATACCATGTCTCTAGTGGCTATTTGATTCTTTTGCCTTGTATGTTGTTCGCATCAATTTCGAGAACATGAAGCACATTATTAAATGCAGTCACCACGGAATGCCACGTGAGACACTTTTCGTTGTGGCTTGTTTTTAATATGTCCACAGTTATCGGACAAACGTAACTCCAAATTATAATACTTGGAGCTCGAAAAGGGCTTCCAAACACTGTGCTATGAAGAGCAAGGATCTGCATGTTATGCAAGAGGTGCTTCGCGGACCAGGATGTGCGACGTAGTCATTTCATTGCGCATCATCATTCGGGGTGCATCCTAAAAATCACACGTGCACGGATTCATTAAAAATAAATATTTACGCATATCCAGAGTGTATAACAGTGTTGGGATAAGTGATGCCACGAAATTCATGATGTAGCATGTGACTTTTTTCCAACTTGATCGCATAGTAGATGAATTCTGACACCATATGTTTTGGCTTTTGATTGATGCATTTAGTTGCTATGATACTTCTGATTCTTGATGCACCATTCCCGTATACCATGTCTCTAGTGGCTATTTGATTCTTTTGCCTTGTATGTTGTTCGCATCAATTTCGAGAACATGAAGCACATTATTAAATGCATCACCACGGAATGCCACGTGAGACACTTTTCGTTGTGGCTTGTTTTTAATATGTCCACAGTCGGACAAACGTAACTCCAAATTATAATACTTGGAGCTCGAAAAGGGCTTCCCAACACTGTGCTATGAAGAGCAAGGATCTGCATGTTATGCAAGAGGTGCTTCGCGGACCAGGATGTGCGACGTAGTCATTTCATTGCGCATCATCACACCATACGTGTTGCTATGATACTTCTGCTTGATGCACCATTGTATTGTCTCTATGGCATTGTAGTTCGCAATTTATGATTAAATGCTTGCCACGTGAGACATGTGGCTTGTCCACAGTTATCGGACAAACGTAACTCCAAATTATAATACTTGGAGCTCGAAAAGGGCTTCCCAACAGTGTGCTATGAAGAGCAAGGATCTGCATGTTATGCAAGAGGTGCTTCGCGGACCAGGATGTGCGACGTAGTCATTTCATTGCGCATCATCATTCGGGGTGCATCCTAAAAATCACACGTGCACGGGATTCATTAAAAATAAATATTTACGCATATCCAGAGTGTATAACAGTGTTGGGATAAGTGATGCCACGAAATTCATGATGTAGCATGTGACTTTTTTCCAACTTGATCGCATAGTAGATGAATTCTGACACCATATGTTTTGGCTTTTGATTGATGCATTTAGTTGCTATGATACTTCTGATTCTTGATGCACCATTCCCGTATACCATGTCTCTAGTGGCTATTTGATTCTTTTGCCTTGTATGTTGTTCGCATCAATTTCGAGAACATGAAGCACATTATTAAATGCAGTCACCACGGAATGCCACGTGAGACACTTTTCGTTGTGGCTTGTTTTTAATATGTCCACAGTTATCGGACAAACGTAACTCCAAATTATAATACTTGGAGCTCGAAAAGGGCTTCCCAACACTGTGCTATGAAGAGCAAGGATCTGCATGTTATGCAAGAGGTGCTTCGCGGACCAGGATGTGCGACGTAGTCATTTCATTGCGCATCATCATTCGGGGTGCATCCTAAAAATCACACGTGCACGGGATTCATTAAAAATAAATATTTACGCATATCCAGAGTGTATAACAGTGTTGGGATAAGTGATGCCACGAAATTCATGATGTAGCATGTGACTTTTTTCCAACTTGATCGCATAGTAGATGAATTCTGACACCATATGTTTTGGCTTTTGATTGATGCATTTAGTTGCTATGATACTTCTGATTCTTGATGCACCATTCCCGTATACCATGTCTCTAGTGGCTATTTGATTCTTTTGCCTTGTATGTTGTTCGCATCAATTTCGAGAACATGAAGCACATTATTAAATGCAGTCACCACGGAATGCCACGTGAGACACTTTTCGTTGTGGCTTGTTTTTAATATGTCCACAGTTATCGGACAAACGTAACTCCAAATTATAATACTTGGAGCTCGAAAAGGGCTTCCCAACACTGTGCTATGAAGAGCAAGGATCTGCATGTTATGCAAGAGGTGCTTCGCGGACCAGGATGTGCGACGTAGTCATTTCATTGCGCATCATCATTCGGGGTGCATCCTAAAAATCACACGTGCACGGGATTCATTAAAAATAAATATTTACGCATATCCAGAGTGTATAACAGTGTTGGGATAAGTGATGCCACGAAATTCATGATGTAGCATGTGACTTTTTTCCAACTTGATCGCATAGTAGATGAATTCTGACACCATATGTTTTGGCTTTTGATTGATGCATTTAGTTGCTATGATACTTCTGATTCTTGATGCACCATTCCCGTATACCATGTCTCTAGTGGCTATTTGATTCTTTTGCCTTGTATGTTGTTCGCATCAATTTCGAGAACATGAAGCACATTATTAAATTGAATGCCACGTGAGACACTTTTCGTTGTGGCATATGTCCACAGTTATCGGACAAACGTAACTCCAAATTATAATACTTGGAGCTCGAAAAGGGCTTCCCAACACTGTGCTATGAAGAGCAAGGATCTGCATGTTATGCAAGAGGTGCTTCGCGGACCAGGATGTGCGACGTAGTCATTTCATTGCGCATCATCAGTTAAAAATTGCACGGGGCATATCCAGTAACAGTGTTGGGATAAGTGATGCCACGAAATTCATGATGTAGCATGTGACTTTTTTCCAACTTGATCGCATAGTAGATGAATTCTGACACCGCATTTAGTTGCTATGATACTTCTGATTCTTGATGCACCATTCCCGTATACCAAGTGGCTATTTGACTTGTATGTTGTTCGCATCAATTTCGAGAACATGAAGCACGCAGTCACCACGGAATGCCACGTGAGACACTTTTCGTTGTGGCTTGTTTTTAATATGTCCACAGTTATGTTGGAAAAGGGCTTCCCAACAGTGTGCTATGAAGAGCAAGGATCTGCATGTTATGCAAGAGGTGCTTCGCGGACCAGGATGTGCGACGTAGTCATTTCATTGCGCATCATCATTCGGGGTGCATCCTAAAAATCACACGTGCACGGGATTCATTAAAAATAAATATTTACGCATATCCAGAGTGTATAACAGTGTTGGGATAAGTGATGCCACGAAATTCATGATGTAGCATGTGACTTTTTTCCAACTTGATCGCATAGTAGATGAATTCTGACACCATATGTTTTGGCTTTTGATTGATGCATTTAGTTGCTATGATACTTCTGATTCTTGATGCACCATTCCCGTATACCATGTCTCTAGTGGCTATTTGATTCTTTTGCCTTGTATGTTGTTCGCATCAATTTCGAGAACATGAAGCACATTATTAAATGCATCACCACGGAATGCCACGTGAGACACTTTTCGTTGTGGCTTGTTTTTAATATGTCCACAGTTATCGGACAAACGTAACTCCAAATTATAATACTTGGAGCTCGAAAAGGGCTTCCCAACAGTGTGCTATGAAGAGCAAGGATCTGCATGTTATGCAAGAGGTGCTTCGCGGACCAGGATGTGCGACGTAGTCATTTCATTGCGCATCATCATTCGGGGTGCATCCTAAAAATCACACGTGCACGGGATTCATTAAAAATAAATATTTACGCATATCCAGAGTGTATAACAGTGTTGGGATAAGTGATGCCACGAAATTCATGATGTAGCATGTGACTTTTTTCCAACTTGATCGCATAGTAGATGAATTCTGACACCATATGTTTTGGCTTTTGATTGATGCATTTAGTTGCTATGATACTTCTGATTCTTGATGCACCATTCCCGTATACCATGTCTCTAGTGGCTATTTGATTCTTTTGCCTTGTATGTTGTTCGCATCAATTTCGAGAACATGAAGCACATTATTAAATGCATCACCACGGAATGCCACGTGAGACACTTTTCGTTGTGGCTTGTTTTTAATATGTCCACAGTTATCGGACAAACGTAACTCCAAATTATAATACTTGGAGCTCGAAAAGGGCTTCCCAACACTGTGCTATGAAGAGCAAGGATCTGCATGTTATGCAAGAGGTGCTTCGCGGACCAGGATGTGCGACGTAGTCATTTCATTGCGCATCATCATTCGGGGTGCATCCTAAAAATCACACGTGCACGGGATTCATTAAAAATAAATATTTACGCATATCCAGAGTGTATAACAGTGTTGGGATAAGTGATGCCACGAAATTCATGATGTAGCATGTGACTTTTTTCCAACTTGATCGCATAGTAGATGAATTCTGACACCATATGTTTTGGCTTTTGATTGATGCATTTAGTTGCTATGATACTTCTGATTCTTGATGCACCATTCCCGTATACCATGTCTCTAGTGGCTATTTGATTCTTTTGCCTTGTATGTTGTTCGCATCAATTTCGAGAACATGAAGCACATTATTAAATGCATCACCACGGAATGCCACGTGAGACACTTTTCGTTGTGGCTTGTTTTTAATATGTCCACAGTTATCGGACAAACGTAACTCCAAATTATAATACTTGGAGCTCGAAAAGGGCTTCCCAACACTGTGCTATGAAGAGCAAGGATCTGCATGTTATGCAAGAGGTGCTTCGCGGACCAGGATGTGCGACGTAGTCATTTCATTGCGCATCATCATTCGGGGTGCATCCTAAAAATCACACGTGCACGGGATTCATTAAAAATAAATATTTACGCATATCCAGAGTGTATAACAGTGTTGGGATAAGTGATGCCACGAAATTCATGATGTAGCATGTGACTTTTTTCCAACTTGATCGCATAGTAGATGAATTCTGACACCATATGTTTTGGCTTTTGATTGATGCATTTAGTTGCTATGATACTTCTGATTCTTGATGCACCATTCCCGTATACCATGTCTCTAGTGGCTATTTGATTCTTTTGCCTTGTATGTTGTTCGCATCAATTTCGAGAACATGAAGCACATTATTAAATGCGGAATGCCACGTGAGACAGTGGCTTGATATGTCCACAGTGACGACAGCTTTTCAGTGTGTGGCTTGCTTTTTAATCAATCATCACAGCACGTCGGATTCATTAAAAATAAATATTTACGCATATCCAGTAACAGTGTTGGGATAAGTGATGCCACGAAATTCATGATGTAGCATGTGATCCAACTTGACATAGTAGATGAAGACACCTGGCGAATGATAGGATGCATTCCCAACTATTTGACTGTTCGCATCAATTTATGTTTTGGAAATATGCATGATACTTGCTCAAGAGTGTGCTTGCGCAAGACGCAGGATGTGCGACGTAGTCATTTCATTGCGCATCATCATTCGGGGTGCATCCTAAAAATCACACGTGCACGGGATTCATTAAAAATAAATATTTACGCATATCCAGAGTGTATAACAGTGTTGGGATAAGTGATGCCACGAAATTCATGATGTAGCATGTGACTTTTTTCCAACTTGATCGCATAGTAGATGAATTCTGACACCATATGTTTTGGCTTTTGATTGATGCATTTAGTTGCTATGATACTTCTGATTCTTGATGCACCATTCCCGTATACCATGTCTCTAGTGGCTATTTGATTCTTTTGCCTTGTATGTTGTTCGCATCAATTTCGAGAACATGAAGCACATTATTAAATGCGGAATGCCACGTGAGACACTTTTCGGATATGTCCACAGTCGGACAAACGTAACTCCAAATTATAATACTTGGAGCTCGAAAAGGGCTTCCCAACAGTGTGCTATGAAGAGCAAGGATCTGCATGTTATGCAAGAGGTGCTTCGCGGACCAGGATGTGCGACGTAGTCATTTCATTGCGCATCATCATTCGGGGTGCACGTCGGGGTAACTCCCATGTGATACATTAGCTCGCTAAAAGATGGCATACCACTGTTGCTATGAATTTGTAGCATGTGTTATGCAAGAGGTGCACGCGGACAGGATGTGCGACGTAGTCATTTCATTGCGCATCATCATTCGGGGTGCACGTGGGCACGATGCCACATTCCATGTGATGATCATCTAAATTGATGCATTTAGTTGCTATGATACTTCTGATTCTTGATGCACCATTCCCGTATACCATGTCTCTAGTGGCTATTTGATTCTTTTGCCTTGTATGTTGTTCGCATCAATTTCGAGAACATGAAGCACATTATTAAATGCAGTCACCACGGAATGCCACGTGAGACACTTTTCGTTGTGGCTTGTTTTTAATATGTCCACAGTTATCGGACAAACGTAACTCCAAATTATAATACTTGGAGCTCGAAAAGGGCTTCCCAACACTGTGCTATGAAGAGCAAGGATCTGCATGTTATGCAAGAGGTGCTTCGCGGACCAGGATGTGCGACGTAGTCATTTCATTGCGCATCATCATTCGGGGTGCATCCTAAAAATCACACGTGCACGGGATTCATTAAAAATAAATATTTACGCATATCCAGAGTGTATAACAGTGTTGGGATAAGTGATGCCACGAAATTCATGATGTAGCATGTGACTTTTTTCCAACTTGATCGCATAGTAGATGAATTCTGACACCATATGTTTTGGCTTTTGATTGATGCATTTAGTTGCTATGATACTTCTGATTCTTGATGCGTATACCATGTCTCTAGTGGCTATTTGATTCTTTTGCCTTGTATGTTGTTCGCATCAATTTCGAGAACATGAAGCACATTATTTCACCACGGAATGCCACGTGAGACACTTTTCGTTGTGGCTTGTTTTTAATATGTCCACAGTTATCGGACAAACGTAACTCCAAATTATAATACTTGGAGCTCGAAAAGGGCTTAGTGTGCTATGAAGAGCAAGGATCTGCATGTTATGCAAGAGGTGCTTCGCGGACCAGGATGTGCGACGTAGTCATTTCATTGCGCATCATCATTCGGGGTGCATCCTAAAAATCACACGTGATTCATTAAAAATAAATATTTACGCATATCCAGAGTGTATAACAGTGTTGGGATAAGTGATGCCACGAAATTCATGATGTAGCATGTGACTTTTTTCCAACTTGATCGCATAGTAGATGAATTCTGACACCATATTGATTGATGCATTTAGTTGCTATGATACTTCTGATTCTTGATGCACCATTCCCGTATACCATGTCTCTAGTGGCTATTTGATTCTTTTGCCTTGTATGTTGTTCGCATCAATTTCGAGAACATGAAGCACATTATTAAATGCGTCACCACGGAATGCCACGTGAGACACTTTTCGTTGTGGTTTTTAATATGTCCACAGTTATCGGACAAACGTAACTCCAAATTATAATACTTGGAGCTCGAAAAGGGCTTCCCAACACTGTGCTATGAAGAGCAAGGATCTGCATGTTATGCAAGAGGTGCTTCGCGGACCAGGATGTGCGACGTAGTCATTTCATTGCGCATCATCATTCGGGGTGCATCCTAAAAATCACACGTGCACGGGATTCATTAAAAATAAATATTTACGCATATCCAGAGTGTATAACAGTGTTGGGATAAGTGATGCCACGAAATTCATGATGTAGCATGTGACTTTTTTCCAACTTGATCGCATAGTAGATGAATTCTGACACCATATGTTTTGGCTTTTGATTGATGCATTTAGTTGCTATGATACTTCTGATTCTTGATGCACCATTCCCGTATACCATGTCTCTAGTGGCTATTTGATTCTTTTGCCTTGTATGTTGTTCGCATCAATTTCGAGAACATGAAGCACATTATTAAATGCATCACCACGGAATGCCACGTGAGACACTTTTCGTTGTGGCTTGTTTTTAATATGTCCACAGTTATCGGACAAACGTAACTCCAAATTATAATACTTGGAGCTCGAAAAGGGCTTCCCAACACTGTGCTATGAAGAGCAAGGATCTGCATGTTATGCAAGAGGTGCTTCGCGGACCAGGATGTGCGACGTAGTCATTTCATTGCGCATCATCATTCGGGGTGCATCCTAAAAATCACACGTGCACGGGATTCATTAAAAATAAATATTTACGCATATCCAGAGTGTATAACAGTGTTGGGATAAGTGATGCCACGAAATTCATGATGTAGCATGTGACTTTTTTCCAACTTGATCGCATAGTAGATGAATTCTGACACCATATGTTTTGGCTTTTGATTGATGCATTTAGTTGCTATGATACTTCTGATTCTTGATGCACCATTCCCGTATACCATGTCTCTAGTGGCTATTTGATTCTTTTGCCTTGTATGTTGTTCGCATCAATTTCGAGAACATGAAGCACATTATTAAATGCATCACCACGGAATGCCACGTGAGACACTTTTCGTTGTGGCTTGTTTTTAATATGTCCACAGTTATCGGACAAACGTAACTCCAAATTATAATACTTGGAGCTCGAAAAGGGCTTCCCAACACTGTGCTATGAAGAGCAAGGATCTGCATGTTATGCAAGAGGTGCTTCGCGGACCAGGATGTGCGACGTAGTCATTTCATTGCGCATCATCATTCGGGGTGCATCCTAAAAATCACACGTGCACGGGATTCATTAAAAATAAATATTTACGCATATCCAGAGTGTATAACAGTGTTGGGATAAGTGATGCCACGAAATTCATGATGTAGCATGTGACTTTTTTCCAACTTGATCGCATAGTAGATGAATTCTGACACCATATGTTTTGGCTTTTGATTGATGCATTTAGTTGCTATGATACTTCTGATTCTTGATGCACCATTCCCGTATACCATGTCTCTAGTGGCTATTTGATTCTTTTGCCTTGTATGTTGTTCGCATCAATTTCGAGAACATGAAGCACATTATTAAATGCAATCACCACGGAATGCCACGTGAGACACTTTTCGTTGTGGCTTGTTTTTAATATGTCCACAGTTATCGGACAAACGTAACTCCAAATTATAATACTTGGAGCTCGAAAAGGGCTTCCCAACACTGTGCTATGAAGAGCAAGGATCTGCATGTTATGCAAGAGGTGCTTCGCGGACCAGGATGTGCGACGTAGTCATTTCATTGCGCATCATCATTCGGGGTGCATCCTAAAAATCACACGTGCACGGGATTCATTAAAAATAAATATTTACGCATATCCAGAGTGTATAACAGTGTTGGGATAAGTGATGCCACGAAATTCATGATGTAGCATGTGACTTTTTTCCAACTTGATCGCATAGTAGATGAATTCTGACACCATATGTTTTGGCTTTTGATTGATGCATTTAGTTGCTATGATACTTCTGATTCTTGATGCACCATTCCCGTATACCATGTCTCTAGTGGCTATTTGATTCTTTTGCCTTGTATGTTGTTCGCATCAATTTCGAGAACATGAAGCACATTATTAAATGCATCACCACGGAATGCCACGTGAGACACTTTTCGTTGTGGCTTGTTTTTAATATGTCCACAGTTATCGGACAAACGTAACTCCAAATTATAATACTTGGAGCTCGAAAAGGGCTTCCCAACACTGTGCTATGAAGAGCAAGGATCTGCATGTTATGCAAGAGGTGCTTCGCGGACCAGGATGTGCGACGTAGTCATTTCATTGCGCATCATCATTCGGGGTGCATCCTAAAAATCACACGTGCACGGGATTCATTAAAAATAAATATTTACGCATATCCAGAGTGTATAACAGTGTTGGGATAAGTGATGCCACGAAATTCATGATGTAGCATGTGACTTTTTTCCAACTTGATCGCATAGTAGATGAATTCTGACACCATATGTTTTGGCTTTTGATTGATGCATTTAGTTGCTATGATACTTCTGATTCTTGATGCACCATTCCCGTATACCATGTCTCTAGTGGCTATTTGATTCTTTTGCCTTGTATGTTGTTCGCATCAATTTCGAGAACATGAAGCACATTATTAAATGCAATCACCACGGAATGCCACGTGAGACACTTTTCGTTGTGGCTTGTTTTTAATATGTCCACAGTTATCGGACAAACGTAACTCCAAATTATAATACTTGGAGCTCGAAAAGGGCTTCCCAACACTGTGCTATGAAGAGCAAGGATCTGCATGTTATGCAAGAGGTGCTTCGCGGACCAGGATGTGCGACGTAGTCATTTCATTGCGCATCATCATTCGGGGTGCATCCTAAAAATCACACGTGCACGGGATTCATTAAAAATAAATATTTACGCATATCCAGAGTGTATAACAGTGTTGGGATAAGTGATGCCACGAAATTCATGATGTAGCATGTGACTTTTTTCCAACTTGATCGCATAGTAGATGAATTCTGACACCATATGTTTTGGCTTTTGATTGATGCATTTAGTTGCTATGATACTTCTGATTCTTGATGCACCATTCCCGTATACCATGTCTCTAGTGGCTATTTGATTCTTTTGCCTTGTATGTTGTTCGCATCAATTTCGAGAACATGAAGCACATTATTAAATGCAGTCACCACGGAATGCCACGTGAGACACTTTTCGTTGTGGCTTGTTTTTAATATGTCCACAGTTATCGGACAAACGTAACTCCAAATTATAATACTTGGAGCTCGAAAAGGGCTTCCCAACACTGTGCTATGAAGAGCAAGGATCTGCATGTTATGCAAGAGGTGCTTCGCGGACCAGGATGTGCGACGTAGTCATTTCATTGCGCATCATCATTCGGGGTGCATCCTAAAAATCACACGTGCACGGGATTCATTAAAAATAAATATTTACGCATATCCAGAGTGTATAACAGTGTTGGGATAAGTGATGCCACGAAATTCATGATGTAGCATGTGACTTTTTTCCAACTTGATCGCATAGTAGATGAATTCTGACACCATATGTTTTGGCTTTTGATTGATGCATTTAGTTGCTATGATACTTCTGATTCTTGATGCACCATTCCCGTATACCATGTCTCTAGTGGCTATTTGATTCTTTTGCCTTGTATGTTGTTCGCATCAATTTCGAGAACATGAAGCACATTATTAAATGCATCACCACGGAATGCCACGTGAGACACTTTTCGTTGTGGCTTGTTTTTAATATGTCCACAGTTATCGGACAAACGTAACTCCAAATTATAATACTTGGAGCTCGAAAAGGGCTTCCCAACACTGTGCTATGAAGAGCAAGGATCTGCATGTTATGCAAGAGGTGCTTCGCGGACCAGGATGTGCGACGTAGTCATTTCATTGCGCATCATCATTCGGGGTGCATCCTAAAAATCACACGTGCACGGGATTCATTAAAAATAAATATTTACGCATATCCAGAGTGTATAACAGTGTTGGGATAAGTGATGCCACGAAATTCATGATGTAGCATGTGACTTTTTTCCAACTTGATCGCATAGTAGATGAATTCTGACACCATATGTTTTGGCTTTTGATTGATGCATTTAGTTGCTATGATACTTCTGATTCTTGATGCACCATTCCCGTATACCATGTCTCTAGTGGCTATTTGATTCTTTTGCCTTGTATGTTGTTCGCATCAATTTCGAGAACATGAAGCACATTATTAAATGCATCACCACGGAATGCCACGTGAGACACTTTTCGTTGTGGCTTGTTTTTAATATGTCCACAGTTATCGGACAAACGTAACTCCAAATTATAATACTTGGAGCTCGAAAAGGGCTTCCCAACACTGTGCTATGAAGAGCAAGGATCTGCATGTTATGCAAGAGGTGCTTCGCGGACCAGGATGTGCGACGTAGTCATTTCATTGCGCATCATCATTCGGGGTGCATCCTAAAAATCACACGTGCACGGGATTCATTAAAAATAAATATTTACGCATATCCAGAGTGTATAACAGTGTTGGGATAAGTGATGCCACGAAATTCATGATGTAGCATGTGACTTTTTTCCAACTTGATCGCATAGTAGATGAATTCTGACACCATATGTTTTGGCTTTTGATTGATGCATTTAGTTGCTATGATACTTCTGATTCTTGATGCACCATTCCCGTATACCATGTCTCTAGTGGCTATTTGATTCTTTTGCCTTGTATGTTGTTCGCATCAATTTCGAGAACATGAAGCACATTATTAAATGCATCACCACGGAATGCCACGTGAGACACTTTTCGTTGTGGCTTGTTTTTAATATGTCCACAGTTATCGGACAAACGTAACTCCAAATTATAATACTTGGAGCTCGAAAAGGGCTTCCCAACACTGTGCTATGAAGAGCAAGGATCTGCATGTTATGCAAGAGGTGCTTCGCGGACCAGGATGTGCGACGTAGTCATTTCATTGCGCATCATCATTCGGGGTGCATCCTAAAAATCACACGTGCACGGGATTCATTAAAAATAAATATTTACGCATATCCAGAGTGTATAACAGTGTTGGGATAAGTGATGCCACGAAATTCATGATGTAGCATGTGACTTTTTTCCAACTTGATCGCATAGTAGATGAATTCTGACACCATATGTTTTGGCTTTTGATTGATGCATTTAGTTGCTATGATACTTCTGATTCTTGATGCACCATTCCCGTATACCATGTCTCTAGTGGCTATTTGATTCTTTTGCCTTGTATGTTGTTCGCATCAATTTCGAGAACATGAAGCACATTATTAAATGCATCACCACGGAATGCCACGTGAGACACTTTTCGTTGTGGCTTGTTTTTAATATGTCCACAGTTATCGGACAAACGTAACTCCAAATTATAATACTTGGAGCTCGAAAAGGGCTTCCCAACACTGTGCTATGAAGAGCAAGGATCTGCATGTTATGCAAGAGGTGCTTCGCGGACCAGGATGTGCGACGTAGTCATTTCATTGCGCATCATCATTCGGGGTGCATCCTAAAAATCACACGTGCACGGGATTCATTAAAAATAAATATTTACGCATATCCAGAGTGTATAACAGTGTTGGGATAAGTGATGCCACGAAATTCATGATGTAGCATGTGACTTTTTTCCAACTTGATCGCATAGTAGATGAATTCTGACACCATATGTTTTGGCTTTTGATTGATGCATTTAGTTGCTATGATACTTCTGATTCTTGATGCACCATTCCCGTATACCATGTCTCTAGTGGCTATTTGATTCTTTTGCCTTGTATGTTGTTCGCATCAATTTCGAGAACATGAAGCACATTATTAAATGCAGTCACCACGGAATGCCACGTGAGACACTTTTCGTTGTGGCTTGTTTTTAATATGTCCACAGTTATCGGACAAACGTAACTCCAAATTATAATACTTGGAGCTCGAAAAGGGCTTCCCAACACTGTGCTATGAAGAGCAAGGATCTGCATGTTATGCAAGAGGTGCTTCGCGGACCAGGATGTGCGACGTAGTCATTTCATTGCGCATCATCATTCGGGGTGCATCCTAAAAATCACACGTGCACGGATTCATTAAAAATAAATATTTACGCATATCCAGAGTGTATAACAGTGTTGGGATAAGTGATGCCACGAAATTCATGATGTAGCATGTGACTTTTTTCCAACTTGATCGCATAGTAGATGAATTCTGACACCATATGTTTTGGCTTTTGATTGATGCATTTAGTTGCTATGATACTTCTGATTCTTGATGCACCATTCCCGTATACCATGTCTCTAGTGGCTATTTGATTCTTTTGCCTTGTATGTTGTTCGCATCAATTTCGAGAACATGAAGCACATTATTAAATGCATCACCACGGAATGCCACGTGAGACACTTTTCGTTGTGGCTTGTTTTTAATATGTCCACAGTTATCGGACAAACGTAACTCCAAATTATAATACTTGGAGCTCGAAAAGGGCTTCCCAACACTGTGCTATGAAGAGCAAGGATCTGCATGTTATGCAAGAGGTGCTTCGCGGACCAGGATGTGCGACGTAGTCATTTCATTGCGCATCATCATTCGGGGTGCATCCTAAAAATCACACGTGCACGGGATTCATTAAAAATAAATATTTACGCATATCCAGAGTGTATAACAGTGTTGGGATAAGTGATGCCACGAAATTCATGATGTAGCATGTGACTTTTTTCCAACTTGATCGCATAGTAGATGAATTCTGACACCATATGTTTTGGCTTTTGATTGATGCATTTAGTTGCTATGATACTTCTGATTCTTGATGCACCATTCCCGTATACCATGTCTCTAGTGGCTATTTGATTCTTTTGCCTTGTATGTTGTTCGCATCAATTTCGAGAACATGAAGCACATTATTAAATGCATCACCACGGAATGCCACGTGAGACACTTTTCGTTGTGGCTTGTTTTTAATATGTCCACAGTTATCGGACAAACGTAACTCCAAATTATAATACTTGGAGCTCGAAAAGGGCTTCCCAACACTGTGCTATGAAGAGCAAGGATCTGCATGTTATGCAAGAGGTGCTTCGCGGACCAGGATGTGCGACGTAGTCATTTCATTGCGCATCATCATTCGGGGTGCATCCTAAAAATCACACGTGCACGGGATTCATTAAAAATAAATATTTACGCATATCCAGAGTGTATAACAGTGTTGGGATAAGTGATGCCACGAAATTCATGATGTAGCATGTGACTTTTTTCCAACTTGATCGCATAGTAGATGAATTCTGACACCATATGTTTTGGCTTTTGATTGATGCATTTAGTTGCTATGATACTTCTGATTCTTGATGCACCATTCCCGTATACCATGTCTCTAGTGGCTATTTGATTCTTTTGCCTTGTATGTTGTTCGCATCAATTTCGAGAACATGAAGCACATTATTAAATGCATCACCACGGAATGCCACGTGAGACACTTTTCGTTGTGGCTTGTTTTTAATATGTCCACAGTTATCGGACAAACGTAACTCCAAATTATAATACTTGGAGCTCGAAAAGGGCTTCCCAACAGTGTGCTATGAAGAGCAAGGATCTGCATGTTATGCAAGAGGTGCTTCGCGGACCAGGATGTGCGACGTAGTCATTTCATTGCGCATCATCATTCGGGGTGCATCCTAAAAATCACACGTGCACGGGATTCATTAAAAATAAATATTTACGCATATCCAGAGTGTATAACAGTGTTGGGATAAGTGATGCCACGAAATTCATGATGTAGCATGTGACTTTTTTCCAACTTGATCGCATAGTAGATGAATTCTGACACCATATGTTTTGGCTTTTGATTGATGCATTTAGTTGCTATGATACTTCTGATTCTTGATGCACCATTCCCGTATACCATGTCTCTAGTGGCTATTTGATTCTTTTGCCTTGTATGTTGTTCGCATCAATTTCGAGAACATGAAGCACATTATTAAATGCAGTCACCACGGAATGCCACGTGAGACACTTTTCGTTGTGGCTTGTTTTTAATATGTCCACAGTTATCGGACAAACGTAACTCCAAATTATAATACTTGGAGCTCGAAAAGGGCTTCCCAACACTGTGCTATGAAGAGCAAGGATCTGCATGTTATGCAAGAGGTGCTTCGCGGACCAGGATGTGCGACGTAGTCATTTCATTGCGCATCATCATTCGGGGTGCATCCTAAAAATCACACGTGCACGGGATTCATTAAAAATAAATATTTACGCATATCCAGAGTGTATAACAGTGTTGGGATAAGTGATGCCACGAAATTCATGATGTAGCATGTGACTTTTTTCCAACTTGATCGCATAGTAGATGAATTCTGACACCATATGTTTTGGCTTTTGATTGATGCATTTAGTTGCTATGATACTTCTGATTCTTGATGCACCATTCCCGTATACCATGTCTCTAGTGGCTATTTGATTCTTTTGCCTTGTATGTTGTTCGCATCAATTTCGAGAACATGAAGCACATTATTAAATGCAGTCACCACGGAATGCCACGTGAGACACTTTTCGTTGTGGCTTGTTTTTAATATGTCCACAGTTATCGGACAAACGTAACTCCAAATTATAATACTTGGAGCTCGAAAAGGGCTTCCCAACACTGTGCTATGAAGAGCAAGGATCTGCATGTTATGCAAGAGGTGCTTCGCGGACCAGGATGTGCGACGTAGTCATTTCATTGCGCATCATCATTCGGGGTGCATCCTAAAAATCACACGTGCACGGGATTCATTAAAAATAAATATTTACGCATATCCAGAGTGTATAACAGTGTTGGGATAAGTGATGCCACGAAATTCATGATGTAGCATGTGACTTTTTTCCAACTTGATCGCATAGTAGATGAATTCTGACACCATATGTTTTGGCTTTTGATTGATGCATTTAGTTGCTATGATACTTCTGATTCTTGATGCACCATTCCCGTATACCATGTCTCTAGTGGCTATTTGATTCTTTTGCCTTGTATGTTGTTCGCATCAATTTCGAGAACATGAAGCACATTATTAAATGCAGTCACCACGGAATGCCACGTGAGACACTTTTCGTTGTGGCTTGTTTTTAATATGTCCACAGTTATCGGACAAACGTAACTCCAAATTATAATACTTGGAGCTCGAAAAGGGCTTCCCAACAGTGTGCTATGAAGAGCAAGGATCTGCATGTTATGCAAGAGGTGCTTCGCGGACCAGGATGTGCGACGTAGTCATTTCATTGCGCATCATCATTCGGGGTGCATCCTAAAAATCACACGTGCACGGGATTCATTAAAAATAAATATTTACGCATATCCAGAGTGTATAACAGTGTTGGGATAAGTGATGCCACGAAATTCATGATGTAGCATGTGACTTTTTTCCAACTTGATCGCATAGTAGATGAATTCTGACACCATATGTTTTGGCTTTTGATTGATGCATTTAGTTGCTATGATACTTCTGATTCTTGATGCACCATTCCCGTATACCATGTCTCTAGTGGCTATTTGATTCTTTTGCCTTGTATGTTGTTCGCATCAATTTCGAGAACATGAAGCACATTATTAAATGCAGTCACCACGGAATGCCACGTGAGACACTTTTCGTTGTGGCTTGTTTTTAATATGTCCACAGTTATCGGACAAACGTAACTCCAAATTATAATACTTGGAGCTCGAAAAGGGCTTCCCAACACTGTGCTATGAAGAGCAAGGATCTGCATGTTATGCAAGAGGTGCTTCGCGGACCAGGATGTGCGACGTAGTCATTTCATTGCGCATCATCATTCGGGGTGCATCCTAAAAATCACACGTGCACGGGATTCATTAAAAATAAATATTTACGCATATCCAGAGTGTATAACAGTGTTGGGATAAGTGATGCCACGAAATTCATGATGTAGCATGTGACTTTTTTCCAACTTGATCGCATAGTAGATGAATTCTGACACCATATGTTTTGGCTTTTGATTGATGCATTTAGTTGCTATGATACTTCTGATTCTTGATGCACCATTCCCGTATACCATGTCTCTAGTGGCTATTTGATTCTTTTGCCTTGTATGTTGTTCGCATCAATTTCGAGAACATGAAGCACATTATTAAATGCAGTCACCACGGAATGCCACGTGAGACACTTTTCGTTGTGGCTTGTTTTTAATATGTCCACAGTTATCGGACAAACGTAACTCCAAATTATAATACTTGGAGCTCGAAAAGGGCTTCCCAACAGTGTGCTATGAAGAGCAAGGATCTGCATGTTATGCAAGAGGTGCTTCGCGGACCAGGATGTGCGACGTAGTCATTTCATTGCGCATCATCATTCGGGGTGCATCCTAAAAATCACACGTGCACGGGATTCATTAAAAATAAATATTTACGCATATCCAGAGTGTATAACAGTGTTGGGATAAGTGATGCCACGAAATTCATGATGTAGCATGTGACTTTTTTCCAACTTGATCGCATAGTAGATGAATTCTGACACCATATGTTTTGGCTTTTGATTGATGCATTTAGTTGCTATGATACTTCTGATTCTTGATGCACCATTCCCGTATACCATGTCTCTAGTGGCTATTTGATTCTTTTGCCTTGTATGTTGTTCGCATCAATTTCGAGAACATGAAGCACATTATTAAATGCAGTCACCACGGAATGCCACGTGAGACACTTTTCGTTGTGGCTTGTTTTTAATATGTCCACAGTTATCGGACAAACGTAACTCCAAATTATAATACTTGGAGCTCGAAAAGGGCTTCCCAACAGTGTGCTATGAAGAGCAAGGATCTGCATGTTATGCAAGAGGTGCTTCGCGGACCAGGATGTGCGACGTAGTCATTTCATTGCGCATCATCATTCGGGTGCATCCTAAAAATCACACGTGCACGGGATTCATTAAAAATAAATATTTACGCATATCCAGAGTGTATAACAGTGTTGGGATAAGTGATGCCACGAAATTCATGATGTAGCATGTGACTTTTTTCCAACTTGATCGCATAGTAGATGAATTCTGACACCATATGTTTTGGCTTTTGATTGATGCATTTAGTTGCTATGATACTTCTGATTCTTGATGCACCATTCCCGTATACCATGTCTCTAGTGGCTATTTGATTCTTTTGCCTTGTATGTTGTTCGCATCAATTTCGAGAACATGAAGCACATTATTAAATGCAGTCACCACGGAATGCCACGTGAGACACTTTTCGTTGTGGCTTGTTTTTAATATGTCCACAGTTATCGGACAAACGTAACTCCAAATTATAATACTTGGAGCTCGAAAGGGCTTCCCAACAGTGTGCTATGAAGAGCAAGGATCTGCATGTTATGCAAGAGGTGCTTCGCGGACCAGGATGTGCGACGTAGTCATTTCATTGCGCATCATCATTCGGGGTGCAGCCTAAAAATCACACGTGCACGGGATTCATTAAAAATAAATATTTACGCATATCCAGAGTGTATAACAGTGTTGGGATAAGTGATGCCACGAAATTCATGATGTAGCATGTGACTTTTTTCCAACTTGATCGCATAGTAGATGAATTCTGACACCATATGTTTTGGCTTTTGATTGATGCATTTAGTTGCTATGATACTTCTGATTCTTGATGCACCATTCCCGTATACCATGTCTCTAGTGGCTATTTGATTCTTTTGCCTTGTATGTTGTTCGCATCAATTTCGAGAACATGAAGCACATTATTAAATGCAGTCACCACGGAATGCCACGTGAGACACTTTTCGTTGTGGCTTGTTTTTAATATGTCCACAGTTATCGGACAAACGTAACTCCAAATTATAATACTTGGAGCTCGAAAAGGGCTTCCCAACAGTGTGCTATGAAGAGCAAGGATCTGCATGTTATGCAAGAGGTGCTTCGCGGACCAGGATGTGCGACGTAGTCATTTCATTGCGCATCATCATTCGGGGTGCATCCTAAAAATCACACGTGCACGGATTCATTAAAAATAAATATTTACGCATATCCAGAGTTATAACAGTGTTGGGATAAGTGATGCCACGAAATTCATGATGTAGCATGTGACTTTTTTCCAACTTGATCGCATAGTAGATGAATTCTGACACCATATGTTTTGGCTTTTGATTGATGCATTTAGTTGCTATGATACTTCTGATTCTTGATGCACCATTCCCGTATACCATGTCTCTAGTGGCTATTTGATTCTTTTGCCTTGTATGTTGTTCGCATCAATTTCGAGAACATGAAGCACATTATTAAAAGCAGTCACCACGGAATGCCACGTGAGACACTTTCGTTGGTGTTTTTAATATGTCCACAGTTATCGGACAAACGTAACTCCAAATTATAATACTTGGAGCTCGAATAGGGCTTCCCAACAGTGTGCTATGAAGAGCAAGGATCTGCATGTTATGCAAGAGTGCTTCGCGGATTAGGATGTGCGACGTAGTCATTTCATTGCGCATCATCATTCGGGTGCATCCTAAAAATCACACGTGCACGGATTCATTAAAAATAAATATTTACGCATATCCAGATTATATAACAGTGTTGGATAAGTGATGCCACGAAATTCATGATGTAGCATGTGACTTTTTTCCAACTTGATCGCATAGTAGATGAAGTCTGACACCATATGTTTTGGCTGTTGATTGATGCATTTAGTTGCTATGATACTTCTGATTCTTGATGCACCATT
>NEEC01000404.1:0-36967 GCA_002189035.1 Utricularia gibba | reverse complement strand
TTGATGCATTTAGTTGCTATGATACTTCTGATTCTTGATGCACCATTCCCGTATACCATGTCTCTAGTGGCTATTTGATTCTTTTGCCTTGTATGTTGTTCGCATCAATTTCGAGAACATGAAGCACATTATTAAATGCAGTCACCACGGAATGCCACGTGAGACACTTTCGTTGTGGCTTTTTTTAATATGTCCACAGTTATCGGACAAACGTAACTCCAAATTATAATACTTGGAGCTCGAAAAGGGCTTCCCAACAGTGTGCTATGAAGAGCAAGGATCTGCATGTTATGCAAGAGGTGCTTCGCGGACCAGGATGTGCGACGTAGTCATTTCATTGCGCATCATCATTCGGGGTGCATCCTAAAAATCACACGTGCACGGGATTCATTAAAAATAAATATTTACGCATATCCAGAGTGTATAACAGTGTTGGGATAAGTGATGCCACGAAATTCATGATGTAGCATGTGACTTTTTTCCAACTTGATCGCATAGTAGATGAATTCTGACACCATATTTTTGGCTTTGATTGATGCATTTAGTTGCTATGATACTTCTGATTCTTGATGCACCATTCCCGTATACCATGTCTCTAGTGGCTATTTGATTCTTTTGCCTTGTATGTTGTTCGCATCAATTTCGAGAACATGAAGCACATTATTAAATGCAGTCACCACGGAATGCCACGTGAGACACTTTTCGTTGTGGCTTGTTTTTAATATGTCCACAGTTATCGGACAAACGTAACTCCAAATTATAATACTTGGAGCTCGCTTCCCAACATGTGCTATGAAGAGCAAGGATCTGCATGTTATAGGTGCTTCGCGGACCAGGATGTGCGACGTAGTCATTTCATTGCGCATCATCATTCGGGTGCATCCTAAAAATCACACGTGCACGGATTCATTAAAAATAAATATTTACGCATATCCAGAGTGTATAACAGTTTGGGATAAGTGATGCCACGAAATTCATGATGTAGCATGTGACTTTTTTCCAACTTGATCGCATAGTAGATGAATTCTGACACCATATGTTTTGGCTTTGATTGATCATTTAGTTGCTATGATACTTCTGATTCTTGATGCACCATTCCCGTATACCATGTCTCTAGTGGCTATTTGATTCTTTTGCCTTGTTGTTCGCATCAATTTCGAGAACATGAAGCACATTATTAAATGCAGTCACCACGGAATGCCACGTGAGACACTTTCGTTGTGGCTTGTTTTAAATATGTCCACAGTTATCGGACAAACGTAACTCCAAATTATAATACTTGGAGCTCGAAAAGGGCTTCCCAACAGTGTGCTATGAAGAGCAAGGATCTGCATGTTATGCAAGAGGTGCTTCGCGGACCAGGATGTGCGACGTAGTCATTTCATTGCGCATCATCATTCGGGGTGCATCCTAAAAATCACACGTGCACGGATTCATTAAAAATAAATATTTACGCATATCCAGAGTATATAACAGTGTTGGGATAAGTGATGCCACGAAATTCATGATGTAGCATGTGACTTTTTTCCAACTTGATCGCATAGTAGATGAATTCTGACACCATATTTTTGGCTGTTGATTGATGCATTTAGTTGCTATGATACTTCTGATTCTTGATGCACCATTCCGTATACCATGTCTCTAGTGGCTATTTGATTCTTTTGCCTTGTATGTTGTTCGCATCAATTTCGAGAACATGAAGCACATTATTAAATGCAGTCACCACGGAATGCCACGTGAGACACTTTTCGTTGTGGCTTGTTTTTAATATGTCCACAGTTATCGGACAAACGTAACTCCAAATTATAATACTTGGAGCTCGAAAAGGGCTTCCCAACAGTGTGCTATGAAGAGCAAGGATCTGCATGTTATGCAAGAGGTGCTTCGCGGACCAGGATGTGCGACGTAGTCATTTCATTGCGCATCATCATTCGGGGTGCATCCAAAAATCACACGTGCACGGATTCATTAAAAATAAATATTTACGCATATCCAGTGTATAACAGTGTTGGGATAAGTGATGCCACGAAATTCATGATGTAGCATGTGACTTTTTTCCAACTTGATCGCATAGTAGATGAATTCTGACACCATATGTTTTGGCTTTTGATTGATGCATTTAGTTGCTATGATACTTCTGATTCTTGATGCACCATTCCCGTATACCATGTCTCTAGTGGCTATTTGATTCTTTTGCCTTGTATGTTGTTCGCATCAATTTCGAGAACATGAAGCACATTATTAAATGCAATCACCACGGAATGCCACGTGAGACACTTTTCGTTGTGGCTTGTTTTTAATATGTCCACAGTTATCGACAAACGTAACTCCAAATTATAATACTTGGAGCTCGAAAAGGGCTTCCCAACAGTGTGCTATGAAGAGCAAGGATCTGCATGTTATGCAAGAGGTGCTTCGCGGACCAGGATGTGCGACGTAGTCATTTCATTGCGCATCATCATTCGGGGTGCATCCTAAAAATCACACGTGCACGGATTCATTAAAAATAAATATTTACGCATATCCAGAGTATATAACAGTGTTGGGATAAGTGATGCCACGAAATTCATGATGTAGCATGACTTTTTTCCAACTTGATCGCATAGTAGATGAAGTCTGACACCATATGTTTTGGCTTTTGATTGATGCATTTAGTTGCTATGATACTTCTGATTCTTGATGCACCATTCCCGTATACCATGTCTCTAGTGGCTATTTGATTCTTTTGTGTATGTTGTTCGCATCAATTTCGAGAACATGAAGCACATTATTAAATGCAGTCACCACGGAATGCCACGTGAGACACTTTTCGTTGTGGCTTGTTTTAATATGTCCACAGTTATCGGACAAACGTAACTCCAAATTATAATACTTGGAGCTCGAAAAGGGCTTCCCAACATGTGCTATGAAGAGCAAGGATCTGCATGTTATGCAAGAGGTGCTTCGCGGACCAGGATGTGCGACGTAGTCATTTCATTGCGCATCATCATTCGGGGTGCATCCTAAAAATCACACGTGCACGGATTCATTAAAAATAAATATTTACGCATATCCAGAGTGTATAACAGTGTTGGGATAAGTGATGCCACGAAATTCATGATGTAGCATGTGACTTTTTTTCCAACTTGATCGCATAGTAGATGAATTCTGACACCATATGTTTTGGCTTGATTGATGCATTTAGTTGCTATGATACTTCTGATTCTGATGCACCATTCCCGTATACCATGTCTCTAGTGGCTATTTGATTCTTTTGCCTTGTATGTTGTTCGCATCAATTTCGAGAACATGAAGCACATTATTAAATGCAGTCACCACGGAATGCCACGTGAGACACTTTTCGTTGTGGCTTGTTTTTAATATGTCCACAGTTATCGGACAAACGTAACTCCAAATTATAATACTTGGAGCTCGAAAAGGGCTTCCCAACAGTGTGCTATGAAGAGCAAGGATCTGCATGTTATGCAAGAGGTGCTTCGCGGACCAGGATGTGCGACGTAGTCATTTCATTGCGCATCATCATTCGGGGTGCATCCTAAAAATCACACGTGCACGGGATTCATTAAAAATAAATATTTACGCATATCCAGATATAACAGTGTTGGGATAAGTGATGCCACGAAATTCATGATGTAGCATGTGACTTTTTTCCAACTTGATCGCATAGTAGATGAATTCTGACACCATATGTTTTGGCTTTGATTGATGCATTTAGTTGCTATGATACTTCTGATTCTTGATGCACCATTCCCGTACCATGTCTCTAGTGGCTATTTGATTCTTTGCCTTGTATGTTGTTCGCATCAATTTCGAGAACATGAAGCACATTATTAAATGCAATCACCACGGAATGCCACGTGAGACACTTTTCGTTGTGCTTGTTTTTAATATGTCCACAGTTATCGGACAAACGTAACTCCAAATTATAATACTTGGAGCTCGAAAAGGGCTTCCCAACATGTGCTATGAAGAGCAAGGATCTGCATGTTATGCAGAGGTGCTTCGCGGACCAGGATGTGCGACGTAGTCATTTCATTGCGCATCATCATTCGGGGTGCATCCTAAAAATCACACGTGCACGGATTCATTAAAAATAAATATTTACGCATATCCAGAGTGTATAACAGTGTTGGATAAGTGATGCACGAAATTCATGATGTAGCATGTGACTTTTTTCCAACTTGATCGCATAGTAGATGAATTCTGACACCATATGTTTTGGCTTTTGATTGATGCATTTAGTTGCTATGATACTTCTGATTCTTGATGCACCATTCCCGTATACCATGTCTCTAGTGGCTATTTGATTCTTTTGCCTTGTATGTTGTTCGCATCAATTTCGAGAACATGAAGCACATTATTAAATGCAGTCACCACGGAATGCCACGTGAGACACTTTTCGTTGTGGCTTGTTTTTAATATGTCCACAGTTATCGGACAAACGTAACTCCAAATTATAATACTTGGAGCTCGAAAAGGGCTTCCCAACAGTGTGCTATGAAGAGCAAGGATCTGCATGTTATGCAAGAGGTGCTTCGCGGACCAGGATGTGCGACGTAGTCATTTCATTGCGCATCATCATTCGGGTGCATCCTAAAAATCACACGTGCACGGATTCATTAAAAATAAATATTTACGCATATCCAGAGTATATAACAGTGTTGGGATAAGTGATGCCACGAAATTCATGATGTAGCATGTGACTTTTTTCCAACTTGATCGCATAGTAGATGAATTCTGACACCATATGTTTTGGCTTTTGATTGATGCATTTAGTTGCTATGATACTTCTGATTCTTGATGCACCATTCCCGTATACCATGTCTCTAGGCTATTTGATTCTTTTGCCTTGTATGTTGTTCGCATCAATTTCGAGAACATGAAGCACATTATTAAATGCAGTCACCACGGAATGCCACGTGAGACACTTTTCGTTGTGGCTTGTTTTTAATATGTCCACAGTTATCGGACAAACGTAACTCCAAATTATAATACTTGGAGCTCGAAAAGGGCTTCCCAACAGTGTGCTATGAAGAGCAAGGATCTGCATGTTATGCAAGAGGTGCTTCGCGGACCAGGATGTGCGACGTAGTCATTTCATTGCGCATCATCATTCGGGGTGCATCCTAAAAATCACACGTGCACGGGATTCATTAAAAATAAATATTTACGCATATCCAGAGTATATAACAGTGTTGGGATAAGTGATGCCACGAAATTCATGATGTAGCATGTGACTTTTTTCCAACTTGATCGCATAGTAGATGAATTCTGACACCATATGTTTTGGCTTTTGATTGATGCATTTAGTTGCTATGATACTTCTGATTCTTGATGCACCATTCCCGTATACCATGTCTCTAGTGGCTATTTGATTCTTTTGCCTTGTATGTTGTTCGCATCAATTTCGAGAACATGAAGCACATTATTAAATGCAGTCACCACGGAATGCCACGTGAGACACTTTTCGTTGTGGCTTTTTTAATATGTCCACAGTTATCGGACAAACGTAACTCCAAATTATAATACTTGGAGCTCGAAAAGGGCTTCCCAACAGTGTGCTATGAAGAGCAAGGATCTGCATGTTATGCAAGAGGTGCTTCGCGGACCAGGATGTGCGACGTAGTCATTTCATTGCGCATCATCATTCGGGGTGCATCCTAAAAATCACACGTGCACGGGATTCATTAAAATAAATATTTACGCATATCCAGATAACAGTGTTGGGATAAGTGATGCCACGAAATTCATGATGTAGCATGTGACTTTTTTCCAACTTGATCGCATAGTAGATGAATTCTGACACCATATGTTTTGGCTTTGATTGATGCATTTAGTTGCTATGATACTTCTGATTCTTGATGCACCATTCCCATATACCATGTCTCTAGGGCTATTTGATTCTTTTGCCTTGTATGTTGTTCGCATCAATTCGAGAACATGAAGCACATTATTAAATGCAGTCACCACGGAATGCCACGTGAGACACTTTTCGTTGTGGCTTTTTTAATATGTCCACAGTTATCGGACAAACGTAACTCCAAATTATAATACTTGGAGCTCGAAAGGGCTTCCCAACAGTGTGCTATGAAGAGCAAGGATCTGCATGTTATGCAAGAGGTGCTTCGCGGACCAGGATGTGCGACGTAGTCATTTCATTGCGCATCATCATTCGGGGTGCATCCTAAAAATCACACGTGCACGGGATTCATTAAAAATAAATATTTACGCATATCCAGAGTGTATAACAGTGTTGGGATAAGTGATGCCACGAAATTCATGATGTAGCATGTGACTTTTTTCCAACTTGATCGCATAGTAGATGAATTCTGACACCATATGTTTTGGCTTTTGATTGATGCATTTAGTTGCTATGATACTTCTGATTCTTGATGCACCATTCCCGTATACCATGTCTCTAGTGGCTATTTGATTCTTTTGCCTTGTATGTTTTCGCATCAATTTCGAGAACATGAAGCACATTATTAAATGCAATCACCACGGAATGCCACGTGAGACACTTTTCGTTGTGGCTTTTTTAATATGTCCACAGTTATCGGACAAACGTAACTCCAAATTATAATACTTGGAGCTCGAAAAGGGCTTCCCAACAGTGTGCTATGAAGAGCAAGGATCTGCATGTTATGCAAGAGGTGCTTCGCGGACCAGGATGTGCGACGTAGTCATTTCATTGCGCATCATCATTCGGGGTGCATCCTAAAAATCACACGTGCACGGGATTCATTAAAAATAAATATTTACGCATATCCAGAGTATATAACAGTGTTGGGATAAGTGATGCCACGAAATTCATGATGTAGCATGTGACTTTTTTCCAACTTGATCGCATAGTAGATGAATTCTGACACCATATGTTTTGGCTTTGATTGATGCATTTAGTTGCTATGATACTTCTGATTCTTGATGCACCATTCCCGTATACCATGTCTCTAGTGGCTATTTGATTCTTTTGCCTTGTATGTTGTTCGCATCAATTTCGAGAACATGAAGCACATTATTAAATGCAGTCACCACGGAATGCCACGTGAGACACTTTTCGTTGTGGCTTGTTTTTAATATGTCCACAGTTATCGGACAAACGTAACTCCAAATTATAATACTTGGAGCTCGAAAAGGGCTTCCCAACAGTGTGCTATGAAGAGCAAGGATCTGCATGTTATGCAAGAGGTGCTTCGCGGACCAGGATGTGCGACGTAGTCATTTCATTGCGCATCATCATTCGGGGTGCATCCTAAAAATCACACGTGCACGGATTCATTAAAATAAATATTTACGCATATCCAGAGTATATAAGTGTTGGGATAAGTGATGCCACGAAATTCATGATGTAGCATGTGACTTTTTTCCAACTTGATCGCATAGTAGATGAATTCTGACACCATATGTTTTGGCTTTTGATTGATGCATTTAGTTGCTATGATACTTGATTCTTGATGCACCATTCCCGTATACCATGTCTCTAGTGGCTATTTGATTCTTTTGCCTTGTATGTTGTTCGCATCAATTTCGAGAACATGAAGCACATTATTAAATGCAGTCACCACGGAATGCCACGTGAGACACTTTTCGTTGTGGCTTGTTTTTAATATGTCCACAGTTATCGGACAAACGTAACTCCAAATTATAATACTTGGAGCTCGAAAAGGGCTTCCCAACAGTGTGCTATGAAGAGCAAGGATCTGCATGTTATGCAAGAGGTGCTTCGCGGACCAGGATGTGCGACGTAGTCATTTCATTGCGCATCATCATTCGGGGTGCATCCTAAAAATCACACGTGCACGGGATTCATTAAAAATAAATATTTACGCATATCCAGAGTATATAACAGTGTTGGGATAAGTGATGCCACGAAAATTCATGATGTAGCATGTGACTTTTTTCCAACTTGATCGCATAGTAGATGAATTCTGACACCATATGTTTTGGCTTTTGATTGATGCATTTAGTTGCTATGATACTTTCTGATTCTTGATGCACCATTCCCGTATACCATGTCTCTAGTGGCTATTTGATTCTTTTGCCTTGTATGTTGTTCGCATCAATTTCGAGAACATGAAGCACATTATTAAATGCAGTCACCACGGAATGCCACGTGAGACACTTTTCGTTGTGGCTTGTTTTTAATATGTCCACAGTTATCGGACAAACGTAACTCCAAATTATAATACTTGGAGCTCGAAAAGGGCTTCCCAACAGTGTGCTATGAAGAGCAAGGATCTGCATGTTATGCAAGAGGTGCTTCGCGGACCAGGATGTGCGACGTAGTCATTTCATTGCGCATCATCATTCGGGGTGCATCCTAAAAATCACACGTGCACGGGATTCATTAAAAATAATATTTACGCATATCCAGAATATAACAGTGTTGGGATAAGTGATGCCACGAAATTCATGATGTAGCATGTGACTTTTTTCCAACTTGATCGCATAGTAGATGAATTCTGACACCATATGTTTTGGCTTTTGATTGATGCATTTAGTTGCTATGATACTTCTGATTCTTGATGCACCATTCCCGTATACCATGTCTCTAGTGGCTATTTGATTCTTTTGCCTTGTATGTTGTTCGCATCAATTTCGAGAACATGAAGCACATTATTAAATGCAGTCACCACGGAATGCCACGTGAGACACTTTTCGTTGTGGCTTGTTTTAATATGTCCACAGTTATCGGACAAACGTAACTCCAAATTATAATACTTGGAGCTCGAAAAGGGCTTCCCAACAGTGTGCTATGAAGAGCAAGGATCTGCATGTTATGCAAGAGGTGCTTCGCGGACCAGGATGTGCGACGTAGTCATTTCATTGCGCATCATCATTCGGGTGCATCCTAAAAATCACACGTGCACGGATTCATTAAAATAAATATTTACGCATATCCAGAGTGTATAACAGTGTTGGGATAAGTGATGCCACGAAATTCATGATGTAGCATGACTTTTTTCCAACTTGATCGCATAGTAGATGAATTCTGACACCATATGTTTTGGCTTTTGATTGATGCATTTAGTTGCTATGATACTTCTGATTCTTGATGCACCATTCCCGTATACCATGTCTCTAGTGGCTATTTGATTCTTTTGCCTTGTATGTTGTTCGCATCAATTTCGAGAACATGAAGCACATTATTAAATGCAATCACCACGGAATGCCACGTGAGACACTTTTCGTTGTGGCTTGTTTTTAATATGTCCACAGTTATCGGAAACGTAACTCCAAATTATAATACTTGGAGCTCGAAAAGGGCTTCCCAACAGTGTGCTATGAAGAGCAAGGATCTGCATGTTATGCAAGAGGTGCTTCGCGGACCAGGATGTGCGACGTAGTCATTTCATTGCGCATCATCATTCGGGGTGCATCCTAAAAATCACACGTGCACGGATTCATTAAAAATAAATATTTACGCATATCCAGAGTATATAACAGTGTTGGGATAAGTGATGCCACGAAATTCATGATGTAGCATGTGACTTTTTTCCAACTTGATCGCATAGTAGATGAATTCTGACACCATATGTTTTGGCTTTTGATTGATGCATTTAGTTGCTATGATACTTCTGATTCTTGATGCACCATTCCCGTATACCATGTCTCTAGTGGCTATTTGATTCTTTTTGTATGTTGTTTGCATCAATTTCGAGAACATGAAGCACATTATTAAATGCAGTCACCACGGAATGCCACGTGAGACACTTTTCGTTGTGGCTTTTTTAATATGTCCACAGTTATCGGACAAACGTAACTCCAAATTATAATACTTGGAGCTCGAAAAGGGCTTCCCAACAGTGTGCTATGAAGAGCAAGGATCTGCATTATGCGAGGTGCTTCGCGGACCAGGATGTGCGACGTAGTCATTTCATTGCGCATCATCATTCGGGGTGCATCCTAAAAATCACACGTGCACGGATTCATTAAAAATAAATATTTACGCATATCCAGAGTGTATAACAGTGTTGGGATAAGTGATGCCACGAAATTCATGATGTAGCATGTGACTTTTTTCCAACTTGATCGCATAGTAGATGAATTCTGACACCATATGTTTTGGCTTTGATTGATGCATTTAGTTGCTATGATACTTCTGATTCTTGATGCACCATTCCCGTATACCATGTCTCTAGTGGCTATTTGATTCTTTTGCCTTGTATGTTGTTCGCATCAATTTCGAGAACATGAAGCACATTATTAAATGCAGTCACCACGGAATGCCACGTGAGACACTTTTCGTTGTGGCTTGTTTTTAATATGTCCACAGTTATCGGACAAACGTAACTCCAAATTATAATACTTGGAGCTCGAAAAGGGCTTCCCAACAGTGTGCTATGAAGAGCAAGGATCTGCATGTTATGCAAGAGGTGCTTCGCGGACCAGGATGTGCGACGTAGTCATTTCATTGCGCATCATCATTCGGGGTGCATCCTAAAAATCACACGTGCACGGGATTCATTAAAAATAAATATTTACGCATATCCAGAGTATATAACAGTGTTGGGATAAGTGATGCCACGAAATTCATGATGTAGCATGTGACTTTTTTCCAACTTGATCGCATAGTAGATGAAGTCTGACACCATATGTTTTGGCTTTTGATTGATGCATTTAGTTGCTATGATACTTCTGATTCTTGATGCACCATTCCCGTATACCATGTCTCTAGTGGCTATTTGATTCTTTTGCCTTGTATGTTGTTCGCATCAATTTCGAGAACATGAAGCACATTATTAAATGCAGTCACCACGGAATGCCACGTGAGACACTTTTCGTTGTGGCTTTTTTAATATGTCCACAGTTATCGGACAAACGTAACTCCAAATTATAATACTTGGAGCTCGAAAAGGGCTTCCCAACAGTGTGCTATGAAGAGCAAGGATCTGCATGTTATGCAAGAGGTTCGCGGACCAGGATGTGCGACGTAGTCATTTCATTGCGCATCATCATTCGGGTGCATCCTAAAAATCACACGTGCACGGGATTCATTAAAAATAAATATTTACGCATATCCAGAGTGTATAACAGTGTTGGGATAAGTGATGCCACGAAATTCATGATGTAGCATGTGACTTTTTTCCAACTTGATCGCATAGTAGATGAATTCTGACACCATATGTTTTGGCTTTTGATTGATGCATTTAGTTGCTATGATACTTCTGATTCTTGATGCACCATTCCCGTATACCATGTCTCTAGTGGCTATTTGATTCTTTTGCCTTGTATGTTGTTCGCATCAATTTCGAGAACATGAAGCACATTATTAAATGCAATCACCACGGAATGCCACGTGAGACACTTTTCGTTGTGGCTTGTTTTTAATATGTCCACAGTTATCGGACAAACGTAACTCCAAATTATAATACTTGGAGCTCGAAAAGGGCTTCCCAACAGTGTGCTATGAAGAGCAAGGATCTGCATGTTATGCAAGAGGTGCTTCGCGGACCAGGATGTGCGACGTAGTCATTTCATTGCGCATCATCATTCGGGGTGCATCCTAAAAATCACACGTGCACGGATTCATTAAAAATAAATATTTACGCATATCCAGAGTTATAACAGTGTTGGGATAAGTGATGCCACGAAATTCATGATGTAGCATGTGACTTTTTTCCAACTTGATCGCATAGTAGATGAATTCTGACACCATATGTTTTGGCTTTGATTGATGCATTTAGTTGCTATGATACTTCTGATTCTTGATGCACCATTCCCGTATACCATGTCTCTAGTGGCTATTTGATTCTTTTGCCTTGTATGTTGTTCGCATCAATTTCGAGAACATGAAGCACATTATTAAATGCAGTCACCACGGAATGCCACGTGAGACACTTTTCGTTGTGGCTTGTTTTTAATATGTCCACAGTTATCGGACAAACGTAACTCCAAATTATAATACTTGGAGCTCGAAAAGGGCTTCCCAACAGTGTGCTATGAAGAGCAAGGATCTGCATGTTATGCAAGAGGTGCTTCGCGGACCAGGATGTGCGACGTAGTCATTTCATTGCGCATCATCATTCGGGTGCATCCTAAAAATCACACGTGCACGGATTCATTAAAAATAAATATTTACGCATATCCAGAGTGTATAACAGTGTTGGGATAAGTGATGCCACGAAATTCATGATGTAGCATGTGACTTTTTTCCAACTTGATCGCATAGTAGATGAATTCTGACACCATATGTTTTGGCTTTTGATTGATGCATTTAGTTGCTATGATACTTCTGATTCTTGATGCACCATTCCCGTATACCATGTCTCTAGTGGCTATTTGATTCTTTTGCCTTGTATGTTGTTCGCATCAATTTCGAGAACATGAAGCACATTATTAAATGCAGTCACCACGGAATGCCACGTGAGACACTTTTCGTTGTGGCTTGTTTTTAATATGTCCACAGTTATCGGACAAACGTAACTCCAAATTATAATACTTGGAGCTCGAAAAGGGCTTCCCAACAGTGTGCTATGAAGAGCAAGGATCTGCATGTTATGCAAGAGGTGCTTCGCGGACCAGGATGTGCGACGTAGTCATTTCATTGCGCATCATCATTCGGGGTGCATCCTAAAAATCACACGTGCACGGATTCATTAAAAATAAATATTTACGCATATCCAGAGTATATAACAGTGTTGGGATAAGTGATGCCACGAAATTCATGATGTAGCATGTGACTTTTTTCCAACTTGATCGCATAGTAGATGAATTCTGACACCATATGTTTTGGCTTTTGATTGATGCATTTAGTTGCTATGATACTTCTGATTCTTGATGCACCATTCCCGTATACCATGTCTCTAGTGGCTATTTGATTCTTTTGCCTTGTATGTTGTTCGCATCAATTTCGAGAACATGAAGCACATTATTAAATGCAGTCACCACGGAATGCCACGTGAGACACTTTTCGTTGTGGCTTGTTTTTAATATGTCCACAGTTATCGGACAAACGTAACTCCAAATTATAATACTTGGAGCTCGAAAAGGGCTTCCCAACACTGTGCTATGAAGAGCAAGGATCTGCATGTTATGCAAGAGGTGCTTCGCGGACCAGGATGTGCGACGTAGTCATTTCATTGCGCATCATCATTCGGGGTGCATCCTAAAAATCACACGTGCACGGATTCATTAAAAATAAATATTTACGCATATCCAGAGTGTATAACAGTGTTGGATAAGTGATGCCACGAAATTCATGATGTAGCATGTGACTTTTTTCCAACTTGATCGCATAGTAGATGAATTCTGACACCATATGTTTTGGCTTTTGATTGATGCATTTAGTTGCTATGATACTTCTGATTCTTGATGCACCATTCCCGTATACCATGTCTCTAGTGGCTATTTGATTCTTTTGCCTTGTATGTTGTTCGCATCAATTTCGAGAACATGAAGCACATTATTAAATGCAGTCACCACGGAATGCCACGTGAGACACTTTTCGTTTGGGCTTGTTTTTAATATGTCCACAGTTATCGGACAAACGTAACTCCAAATTATAATACTTGGAGCTCGAAAAGGGCTTCCAACAGTGTGCTATGAAGAGCAAGGATCTGCATGTTATGCAAGAGGTGCTTCGCGGACCAGGATGTGCGACGTAGTCATTTCATTGCGCATCATCATTCGGGGTGCATCCTAAAAATCACACGTGCACGGATTCATTAAAAATAAATATTTACGCATATCCAGAGTGTATAACAGTGTTGGATAAGTGATGCCACGAAATTCATGATGTAGCATGTGACTTTTTTCCAACTTGATCGCATAGTAGATGAATTCTGACACCATATGTTTTGGCTTTTGATTGATGCATTTAGTTGCTATGATACTTCTGATTCTTGATGCACCATTCCCGTATACCATGTCTCTAGTGGCTATTTGATTCTTTTGCCTTGTATGTTGTTCGCATCAATTTCGAGAACATGAAGCACATTATTAAATGCAATCACCACGGAATGCCACGTGAGACACTTTTCGTTGTGGCTTGTTTTTAATATGTCCACAGTTATCGGACAAACGTAACTCCAAATTATAATACTTGGAGCTCGAAAAGGGCTTCCCAACAGTGTGCTATGAAGAGCAAGGATCTGCATGTTATGCAAGAGGTGCTTCGCGGACCAGGATGTGCGACGTAGTCATTTCATTGCGCATCATCATTCGGGGTGCATCCTAAAAATCACACGTGCACGGGATTCATTAAAAATAAATATTTACGCATATCCAGAGTATATAACAGTGTTGGGATAAGTGATGCCACGAAATTCATGATGTAGCATGTGACTTTTTTCCAACTTGATCGCATAGTAGATGAATTCTGACACCATATGTTTTGGCTTTTGATTGATGCATTTAGTTGCTATGATACTTCTGATTCTTGATGCACCATTCCCGTATACCATGTCTCTAGTGGCTATTTGATTCTTTTGCCTTGTATGTTGTTCGCATCAATTCGAGAACATGAAGCACATTATTAAATGCAGTCACCACGGAATGCCACGTGAGACACTTTTCGTTGTGGCTTGTTTTTAATATGTCCACAGTTATCGGACAAACGTAACTCCAAATTATAATACTTGGAGCTCGAAAAGGGCTTCCCAACAGTGTGCTATGAAGAGCAAGGATCTGCATGTTATGCAAGAGGTGCTTCGCGGACCAGGATGTGCGACGTAGTCATTTCATTGCGCATCATCATTCGGGGTGCATCCTAAAAATCACACGTGCACGGGATTCATTAAAAATAAATATTTACGCATATCCAGAGTGTATAACAGTGTTGGGATAAGTGATGCCACGAAATTCATGATGTAGCATGTGACTTTTTTCCAACTTGATCGCATAGTAGATGAATTCTGACACCATATGTTTTGGCTTTGATTGATGCATTTAGTTGCTATGATACTTCTGATTCTTGATGCACCATTCCCGTATACCATGTCTCTAGTGGCTATTTGATTCTTTTGCCTTGTATGTTTCATCAATTTCGAGAACATGAAGCACATTATTAAATGCAGTCACCACGGAATGCCACGTGAGACACTTTTCGTTGTGGCTTGTTTTTAATATGTCCACAGTTATCGGACAAACGTAACTCCAAATTATAATACTTGGAGCTCGAAAAGGGCTTCCCAACAGTGTGCTATGAAGAGCAAGGATCTGCATGTTATGCAAGAGGTGCTTCGCGGACCAGGATGTGCGACGTAGTCATTTCATTGCGCATCATCATTCGGGTGCATCCTAAAAATCACACGTGCACGGGATTCATTAAAAATAAATATTTACGCATATCCAGAGTGTATAACAGTGTTGGGATAAGTGATGCCACGAAATTCATGATGTAGCATGTGACTTTTTTCCAACTTGATCGCATAGTAGATGAATTCTGACACCATATGTTTTGGCTTTTGATTGATGCATTTAGTTGCTATGATACTTCTGATTCTTGATGCACCATTCCCGTATACCATGTCTCTAGTGGCTATTTGATTCTTTTGCCTTGTATGTTGTTCGCATCAATTTCGAGAACATGAAGCACATTATTAAATGCAGTCACCACGGAATGCCACGTGAGACACTTTTCGTTGTGGCTTGTTTTTAATATGTCCACAGTTATCGGACAAACGTAACTCCAAATTATAATACTTGGAGCTCGAAAAGGGCTTCCCAACAGTGTGCTATGAAGAGCAAGGATCTGCATGTTATGCAAGAGGTGCTTCGCGGACCAGGATGTGCGACGTAGTCATTTCATTGCGCATCATCATTCGGGTGCATCCTAAAAATCACACGTGCACGGATTCATTAAAAATAAATATTTACGCATATCCAGAGTATATAACAGTGTTGGGATAAGTGATGCCACGAAATTCATGATGTAGCATGTGACTTTTTTCCAACTTGATCGCATAGTAGATGAATTCTGACACCATATGTTTTGGCTTGATTGATGCATTTAGTTGCTATGATACTTCTGATTCTTGATGCACCATTCCCGTATACCATGTCTCTAGTGGCTATTTGATTCTTTTGCCTTGTATGTTGTTCGCATCAATTTCGAGAACATGAAGCACATTATTAAATGCAGTCACCACGGAATGCCACGTGAGACACTTTTCGTTGTGGCTTGTTTTTAATATGTCCACAGTTATCGGACAAACGTAACTCCAAATGCCACGTGAGACACTTTTCGTTGTGGCTTTTTTAATATGTCCACAGTTATCGGACAAACGTAACTCCAAATTAAATACTTGGAGCTCGAATAGGGCTTCCCAACAGTGTGCTATGAAGAGCAAGGATCTGCATGTTATGCAAGAGGTGCTTCGCGGATTAGGATGTGCGACGTAGTCATTTCATTGCGCATCATCATTCGGGGTGCAGCTAAAAATCACACGTGCACCGGATTCATTAAAAATAAATATTTACGCATATCCAGATTATATAACAGTGTTGGGATAAGTGATGCCACGAAATTCATGATGTAGCATGTGACTTTTTCCAACTTGATCGCATAGTAGATGAAGTCTGACACCATATGTTTTGGCTGTTGATTGATGCATTTAGTTGCTATGATACTTCTGATTCTTGATGCACCATTCCCGTATACCATGTCTCTAGTGGCTATTTGATTCTTTTGACTTGTATGTTGTTCCATCAATTTCGAGAACAAGAAGCACATTATTAAATGCAGTCACCACGGAATGCCACGTGAGACACTTTTCGTTGTGGCCCTTTTTAATATGTCCACAGTTATCGGACAAACGTAACTCCAAATTATAATACTTGGAGCTCGAATAGGGCTTCCCAACAGTGTGCTATGAAGAGCAAGGATCTGCATGTTATGCGAGAGGTGCTTCGCGGACCAGGATGTGCGCATAGTCGCTTCATTGCGCATCATCATTCGGGGTGCAAAAATCACACGTGCACCGGATTCATTAAAAATAAATATTTACGCATATCCAGATTATATAACAGTGTTGGGATAAGTGATGCCACGAAATTCATTATGTAGCATGTGACTTTTTTCCAACTTGATCGCATAGTAGATGAAGTCTGACACCATATGTTTTGGCTTTTGATTGATGCATTTAGTTGCTATGATACTTCTGATTCTTGATGCACCATTCCCGTATACCATGTCTCTAGGGCTATTTGATTCTTTTGACTTGTATGTTGTTCCATCAATTTCGAGAACATGAAGCACATTATTAAATGCAAGTCACCACGGAATGCCACGTGAGACACTTTTCGTTGTGGCTTTTTTAATATGTCCACAGTTATCGGACAAACGTAACTCCAAATTATAATACTTGGAGCTCGAATAGGGCTTCCCAACAGTGTGCTATGAAGAGCAAGGATCTGCATGTTATGCGAGAGGTGCTTCGCGGACCAGGATGTGCGACATAGTCTTCATTGCGCATCATCATTCGGGGTGCAGCCTAAAAATCACACGTGCACCGGATTCATTAAAAATAAATATTTACGCATATCCAGATTATAACAGTTGGGATAAGTGATGCCACGAAATTCATGATGTAGCATGTGACTTTTTTCCAACTTGATCGCATAGTAGATAAAGTCTGACACCATATGTTTTGGCTGTTGATTGATGCATTTAGTTGCTATGATACTTCTGATTCTTGATGCACCATTCCCGTATACCATGTCTAGTGGCTATTTGATTCTTTTGACTTGTATGTTGTTTCCATCAATTTCGAGAACAAGAAGCACATTATTAAATGCAGTCACCACGGAATGCCACGTGAGACACTTTTCGTTGTGGCTTGTTTTTAATATGTCCACAGTTATCGGACAAACGTAACTCCAAATTATAATACTTGGAGCTCGAATAGGGCTTCCCAACAGTGTGCTATGAAGAGCAAGGATCTGCATGTTATGCGAGAGGTGCTTCGCGGACCAGGATGTGCGCATAGTCGCTTCATTGCGCATCATCATTCGGGGTGCAGCCTAAAAATCACGTGCACCGGATTCATTAAAAATAAATATTTACGCATATCCAGATTATATAACAGTGTTGGGATAAGTGATGCCACGAAATTCATTATGTAGCATGTGACTTTTTCCAACTTGATCGCATAGTAGATGAAGTCTGACACCATATGTTTTGGCTTTTGATTGATGCATTTAGTTGCTATGATACTTCTGATTCTTGATGCACCATTCCCGTATACCATGTCTCTAGGGCTATTTGATTCTTTTTCCTTGTATGTTGTTCGCATCAATTTCGAGAACATGAAGCACATTATTAAATGCAGTCACCACGGAATGCCACGTGAGACACTTTTCGTTGTGGCTTGTTTTTAATATGTCCACAGTTATCGGACAAACGTAACTCCAAATTATAATACTTGGAGCTCGAATAGGGCTTCCCAACAGTGTGCTATGAAGAGCAAGGATCTGCATGTTATGCGAGAGGTGCTTCGCGGACCAGGATGTGCGACATAGTCATTTCATTGCGCATCATCATTCGGGGTGCAGCCTAAAAATCACACGTGCACCGGATTCATTAAAAATAAATATTTACGCATATCCAGATTATATAACAGTGTTGGGATAAGTGATGCCACGAAATTCATGATGTAGCATGTGACTTTTTTCCAACTTGATCGCATAGTAGATGAAGTCTGACACCATATGTTTTGGCTTTTGATTGATGCATTTAGTTGCTATGATACTTCTGATTCTTGATGCACCATTCCCGTATACCATGTCTCTAGGGCTATTTGATTCTTTTTCCTTGTATGTTGTTCGCATCAATTTCGAGAACATGAAGCACATTATTAAAAGCAGTCACCACGGAATGCCACGTGAGACACTTTTCGTTGTGGCCCTTTTTTAATATGTCCACAGTTATCGGACAAACGTAACTCCAAATTATAATACTTGGAGCTCGAATAGGGCTTCCCAACAGTGTGCTATGAAGAGCAAGGATCTGCATGTTATGCGAGAGGTGCTTCGCGGACCAGGATGTGCGACATAGTCATTTCATTGCGCATCATCATTCGGGTGCAGCCTAAAAATCACACGTGCACCGGATTCATTAAAAATAAATATTTACGCATATCCAGATTATATAACAGTGTTGGGATAAGTGATGCCACGAAATTCATGATGTAGCATGTGACTTTTTCCAACTTGATCGCATAGTAGATGAAGTCTGACACCATATGTTTTGGCTTTTGATTGATGCATTTAGTTGCTATGATACTTCTGATTCTTGATGCACCATTCCCGTATACCATGTCTCTAGGCTATTTGATTCTTTTGACTTGTATGTTGTTCCATCAATTTCGAGAACATGAAGCACATTATTAAATGCAGTCACCACGGAATGCCACGTGAGACACTTTTCGTTGTGGCCCTTTTTAATATGTCCACAGTTATCGGACAAACGTAACTCCAAATTATAATACTTGGAGCTCGAATAGGGCTTCCCAACAGTGTGCTATGAAGAGCAAGGATCTGCATGTTATGCGAGAGGTGCTTCGCGGACCAGGATGTGCGCATAGTCGCTTCATTGCGCATCATCATTCGGGGTGCAGCCTAAAAATCACACGTGCACCGGATTCATTAAAAATAAATATTTACGCATATCCAGATTATATAACAGTGTTGGGATAAGTGATGCCACGAAATTCATTATGTAGCATGTGACTTTTTCCAACTTGATCGCATAGTAGATGAATTCTGACACCATATGTTTTGGCTTTTGATTGATGCATTTAGTTGCTATGATACTTCTGATTCTTGATGCACCATTCCCGTATACCATGTCTCTAGGGCTATTTGATTCTTTTGACTTGTATGTTGTTCGCATCAATTTCGAGAACATGAAGCACATTATTAAATGCAGTCACCACGGAATGCCACGTGAGACACTTTTCGTTGTGGCTTGTTTTTAATATGTCCACAGTTATCGGACAAACGTAACTCCAAATTATAATACTTGGAGCTCGAATAGGGCTTCCCAACAGTGTGCTATGAAGAGCAAGGATCTGCATGTTATGCGAGAGGTGCTTCGCGGACCAGGATGTGCGACATAGTCATTTCATTGCGCATCATCATTCGGGGTGCAGCCTAAAAATCACACGTGCACCGGATTCATTAAAAATAAATATTTACGCATATCCAGATTATATAACAGTGTTGGGATAAGTGATGCCACGAAATTCATGATGTAGCATGTGACTTTTTTCCAACTTGATCGCATAGTAGATGAAGTCTGACACCATATGTTTTGGCTGTTGATTGATGCATTTAGTTGCTATGATACTTCTGATTCTTGATGCACCATTCCCGTATACCATGTCTCTAGTGGCTATTTGATTCTTTTGACTTGTATGTTGTTCGCATCAAATTTCGAGAACAAGAAGCACATTATTAAATGCATCACCACGGAATGCCACGTGAGACACTTTTCGTTGTGGTTTTTAATATGTCCACAGTTATCGGACAAACGTAACTCCAAATTATAATACTTGGAGCTCGAATAGGGCTTCCCAACAGTGTGCTATGAAGAGCAAGGATCTGCATTATGCGAGAGTGCTTCGCGGACCAGGATGTGCGACATAGTCATTTCATTGCGCATCATCATTCGGGGTGCAGCCTAAAAATCACACGTGCACCGGATTCATTAAAAATAAATATTTACGCATATCCAGATTATATAACAGTGTTGGATAAGTGATGCCACGAAATTCATTATGTAGCATGACTTTTTTCCAACTTGATCGCATAGTAGATGAAGTCTGACACCATATGTTTTGGCTTTTGATTGATGCATTTAGTTGCTATGATACTTCTGATTCTTGATGCACCATTCCCGTATACCATGTCTCTAGGCTATTTGATTCTTTTCCTTGTATGTTGTTCGCATCAATTCGAGAACATGAAGCACATTATTAAAGCAGTCACCACGGAATGCCACGTGAGACACTTTTCGTTGTGGTTTTTTAATATGTCCACAGTTATCGGACAAACGTAACTCCAAATTATAATACTTGGAGCTCGAATAGGGCTTCCCAACAGTGTGCTATGAAGAGCAAGGATCTGCATGTTATGCGAGAGGTGCTTCGCGGACCAGGATGTGCGGCATAGTCGCTTCATTGCGCATCATCATTCGGGGTGCAGCCTAAAAATCACACGTGCACCGGATTCATTAAAAATAAATATTTACGCATATCCAGATTATATAACAGTGTTGGGATAAGTGATGCCACGAAATTCATTATGTAGCATGTGACTTTTTTCCAACTTGATCGCATAGTAGATGAAGTCTGACACCATATGTTTTGGCTTTGATTGATGCATTTAGTTGCTATGATACTTCTGATTCTTGATGCACCATTCCCGTATACCATGTCTCTAGGGCTATTTGATTCTTTTGACTTGTATGTTGTTTCGCATCAATTTCGAGAACATGAAGCACATTATTAAATGCAGTCACCACGGAATGCCACGTGAGACACTTTTCGTTGTGGCTTTTTTAATATGTCCACAGTTATCGGACAAACGTAACTCCAAATTATAATACTTGGAGCTCGAATAGGGCTTCCCAACAGTGCTATGAAGAGCAAGGATCTGCATGTTATGCGAGAGGTGCTTCGCGGACCAGGATGTGCGTAGTCATTTCATTGCGCATCATCATTCGGGTGCAGCCTAAAAATCACACGTGCACCGGATTCATTAAAAATAAATATTACGCATATCCAGATTATATAACAGTGTTGGGATAAGTGATGCCACGAAATTCATGATGTAGCATGTGACTTTTTTCCAACTTGATCGCATAGTAGATGAAGTCTGACACCATATGTTTTGGCTTTGATTGATGCATTTTTGCTATGATACTTCTGATTCTTGATGCACCATTCCCGTATACCATGTCTCTAGGCTATTTGATTCTTTTCTTGTATGTTGTTCGCATCAATTTCGAGAACATGAAGCACATTATTAAAAGCAGTCACCACGGAATGCCACGTGAGACACTTTTCGTTGTGGCTGTTTTTAATATGTCCACAGTTATCGGACAAACGTAACTCCAAATTATAATACTTGGAGCTCGAATAGGGCTTCCCAACAGTGTGCTATGAGAGCAAGGATCTGCATGTTATGCGAGAGGTGCTTCGCGGACCAGGATGTGCGACATAGTCATTTCATTGCGCATCATCATTCGGGGTGCAGCCTAAAAATCACACGTGCACCGGATTCATTAAAAAAATATTTACGCATATCCAGATATATAACAGTGTTGGGATAAGTGATGCCACGAAATTCATATGTAGCATGTGACTTTTTTCCAACTTGATCGCATAGTAGATGAAGTCTGACACCATATGTTTTGGCTTTGATTGATGCATTTAGTTGCTATGATACTTCTGATTCTTGATGCACCATTCCCGTATACCATGTCTCTAGGCTATTTGATCTTTTGACTTGTATGTTGTTCGCATCAATTTCGAGAACATGAAGCACATTATTAAAGCAGTCACCACGGAATGCCACGTGAGACACTTTTCGTTGTGGCTTTTTTAATATGTCCACAGTTATCGGACAAACGTAACTCCAAATTATAATACTTGGAGCTCGAATAGGGCTTCCCAACAGTGTGCTATGAAGAGCAAGGATCTGCATGTTATGCGAGAGGTGCTTCGCGGAAGGATGTGCGACATAGTCATTCATTGCGCATCATCATTCGGGGTGCAGCCTAAAAATCACACGTGCACCGGATTCATTAAAAATAAATATTTACGCATATCCAGATTATATAACAGTGTTGGGATAAGTGATGCCACGAAATTCATGATGTAGCATGTGACTTTTTTCCAACTTGATCGCATAGTAGATGAAGTCTGACACCATATGTTTTGGCTTTGATTGATGCATTTAGTTGCTATGATACTTCTGATTCTTGATGCACCATTCCCGTATACCATGTCTCTAGGGGCTATTTGATTCTTTTGCCTTGTATGTTGTTCCATCAATTTCGAGAACAAGAAGCACATTATTAAATGCAGTCACCACGGAATGCCACGTGAGACACTTTTCGTTGTGGTTTTTTAATATGTCCACAGTTATCGGACAAACGTAACTCCAAATTATAATACTTGGAGCTCGAATAGGGCTTCCCAACAGTGTGCTATGAAGAGCAAGGATCTGCATGTTATGCGAGAGGTGCTTCGCGGACAGGATGTGCGACATAGTCCTTCATTGCGCATCATCATTCGGGGTGCAGCCTAAAAATCACACGTGCACCGGATTCATTAAAAATAAATATTTACGCATATCCAGATTATATAACAGTGTTGGGATAAGTGATGCCACGAAATTCATGATGTAGCATGTGACTTTTTCCAACTTGATCGCATAGTAGATGAAGTCTGACACCATATGTTTTGGCTTTGATTGATGCATTTAGTTGCTATGATACTTCTGATTCTTGATGCACCATTCCCGTATACCATGTCTCTAGGGCTATTTGATTCTTTTGACTTGTATGTTGTTCGCATCAATTTCGAGAACATGAAGCACATTATTAAATGCAGTCACCACGGAATGCCACGTGAGACACTTTTCTTGTTTTTTAATATGTCCACAGTTATCGGACAAACGTAACTCCAAATTATAATACTTGGAGCTCGAATAGGGCTTCCCAACAGTGTGCTATGAAGAGCAAGGATCTGCATGTTATGCGAGAGGTGCTTCGCGGACCAGGATGTGCGCATAGTTTCATTGCGCATCATCATTCGGGTGCAGCCTAAAAATCACACGTGCACCGGATTCATTAAAAATAAATATTACGCATATCCAGATTATATAACAGTGTTGGGATAAGTGATGCCACGAAATTCATGATGTAGCATGTGACTTTTTTCCAACTTGATCGCATAGTAGATGAAGTCTGACACCATATGTTTTGGCTTTTGATTGATGCATTTAGTTGCTATGATACTTCTGATTCTTGATGCACCATTCCCGTATACCATGTCTCTAGGGCTATTTGATTCTTTTCCTTGTATGTTGTTTCATCAATTTCGAGAACATGAAGCACATTATTAAATGCAGTCACCACGGAATGCCACGTGAGACACTTTTCGTTGTGGCCTTTTTTAATATGTCCACAGTTATCGGACAAACGTAACTCCAAATTATAATACTTGGAGCTCGAATAGGGCTTCCCAACAGTGTGCTATGAAGAGCAAGGATCTGCATGTTATGCGAGAGGTGCTTCGCGGACCAGGATGTGCGCATAGTCATTTCATTGCGCATCATCATTCGGGGTGCAGCCTAAAAATCACACGTGCACCGGATTCATTAAAAATAAATATTTACGCATATCCAGATTATATAACAGTGTTGGATAAGTGATGCCACGAAATTCATGATGTAGCATGTGACTTTTTTCCAACTTGATCGCATAGTAGATGAAGTCTGACACCATATGTTTTGGCTTTTGATTGATGCATTTAGTTGCTATGATACTTCTGATTCTTGATGCACCATTCCCGTATACCATGTCTCTAGGCTATTTGATTCTTTTGACTTGTATGTTGTTCATCAATTTCGAGAACATGAAGCACATTATTAAAGCAGTCACCACGGAATGCCACGTGAGACACTTTTCGTTGTGGCCCTTTTTTAATATGTCCACAGTTATCGGACAAACGTAACTCCAAATTATAATACTTGGAGCTCGAATAGGGCTTCCCAACAGTGTGCTATGAAGAGCAAGGATCTGCATGTTATGCGAGAGGTGCTTCGCGGACCAGGATGTGCGCATAGTCATTTCATTGCGCATCATCATTCGGGGTGCAGCCTAAAAATCACACGTGCACCGGATTCATTAAAAATAAATATTTACGCATATCCAGATTATATAACAGTGTTGGATAAGTGATGCCACGAAATTCATGATGTAGCATGTGACTTTTTTCCAACTTGATCGCATAGTAGATGAAGTCTGACACCATATGTTTTGGCTTTTGATTGATGCATTTAGTTGCTATGATACTTCATTCTTGATGCACCATTCCCGTATACCATGTCTCTAGGGCTATTTGATTCTTTTTCCTTGTATGTTGTTCGCATCAATTTCGAGAACATGAAGCACATTATTAAAAGCAGTCACCACGGAATGCCACGTGAGACACTTTTCGTTGTGGCTTGTTTTTAATATGTCCACAGTTATCGGACAAACGTAACTCCAAATTATAATACTTGGAGCTCGAATAGGGCTTCCCAACAGTGTGCTATGAAGAGCAAGGATCTGCATGTTATGCGAGAGGTGCTTCGCGGACCAGGATGTGCGACATAGTCGCTTCATTGCGCATCATCATTCGGGTGCAGCCTAAAAATCACACGTGCACCGGATTCATTAAAAATAAATATTTACGCATATCCAGATTATATAACAGTGTTGGGATAAGTGATGCCACGAAATTCATGATGTAGCATGTGACTTTTTTTCCAACTTGATCGCATAGTAGATGAAGTCTGACACCATATGTTTTGGCTTTGATTGATGCATTTAGTTGCTATGATACTTCTGATTCTTGATGCACCATTCCCGTATACCATGTCTCTAGGGCTATTTGATTCTTTTGACTTGTATGTTTTTCGCATCAATTTCGAGAACATGAAGCACATTATTAAAGCAGTCACCACGGAATGCCACGTGAGACACTTTTCGTTGTGGCCCTTTTAATATGTCCACAGTTATCGGACAAACGTAACTCCAAATTATAATACTTGGAGCTCGAATAGGGCTTCCCAACAGTGTGCTATGAAGAGCAAGGATCTGCATGTTATGCGAGAGGTGCTTCGCGGACCAGGATGTGCGACATAGTCATTTCATTGCGCATCATCATTCGGGGTGCAGCCTAAAAATCACACGTGCACCGGATTCATTAAAAATAAATATTTACGCATATCCAGATTATATAACAGTGTTGGATAAGTGATGCCACGAAATTCATGATGTAGCATGTGACTTTTTTCCAACTTGATCGCATAGTAGATGAAGTCTGACACCATATGTTTTGGCTTTTGATTGATGCATTTAGTTGCTATGATACTTCTGATTCTTGATGCACCATTCCCGTACCATGTCTCTAGGGCTATTTGATTCTTTTGCCTTGTATGTTGTTCGCATCAATTTCGAGAACATGAAGCACATTATTAAATGCAGTCACCACGGAATGCCACGTGAGACACTTTTCGTTGTGGCTTTTTTTAATATGTCCACAGTTATCGGACAAACGTAACTCCAAATTATAATACTTGGAGCTCGAATAGGGCTTCCCAACAGTGTGCTATGAAGAGCAAGGATCTGCATGTTATGCGAGAGGTGCTTCGCGGACCAGGATGTGCGACATAGTCATTCATTGCGCATCATCATTCGGGTGCAGCCTAAAAATCACACGTGCACCGGATTCATTAAAAATAAATATTACGCATATCCAGATTATATAACAGTGTTGGGATAAGTGATGCCACGAAATTCATATGTAGCATGTGACTTTTTTCCAACTTGATCGCATAGTAGATGAAGTCTGACACCATATGTTTTGGCTGTTGATTGATGCATTTAGTTGCTATGATACTTCTGATTCTTGATGCACCATTCCCGTATACCATGTCTCTAGTGGCTATTTGATTCTTTTGACTTGTATGTTTTCGCATCAATTTCGAGAACATGAAGCACATTATTAAAGCAGTCACCACGGAATGCCACGTGAGACACTTTTCGTTGTGGCTTTTTTAATATGTCCACAGTTATCGGACAAACGTAACTCCAAATTATAATACTTGGAGCTCGAATAGGGCTTCCCAACAGTGTGCTATGAAGAGCAAGGATCTGCATGTTATGCGAGAGGTGCTTCGCGGACCAGGATGTGCGACATAGTCATTCATTGCGCATCATCATTCGGGGTGCAGCCTAAAAATCACACGTGCACCGGATTCATTAAAAATAAATATTTACGCATATCCAGATTATATAACAGTTGGGATAAGTGATGCCACGAAATTCATGATGTAGCATGTGACTTTTTTCCAACTTGATCGCATAGTAGATGAAGTCTGACACCATATGTTTTGGCTTTGATTGATGCATTTAGTTGCTATGATACTTCTGATTCTTGATGCACCATTCCCGTATACCATGTCTCTAGGGGCTATTTGATTCTTTTTCCTTGTATGTTGTTCGCATCAATTTCGAGAACATGAAGCACATTATTAAAAGCAGTCACCACGGAATGCCACGTGAGACACTTTTCGTTGTGGCTTGTTTTAATATGTCCAGTTATCGGACAAACGTAACTCCAAATTATAATACTTGGAGCTCGAATAGGGCTTCCCAACAGTGTGCTATGAAGAGCAAGGATCTGCATGTTATGCAAGAGGTGCTTCGCGGATTAGGATGTGCGACGTAGTCATTTCATTGCGCATCATCATTCGGGGTGCATCCTAAAAATCACACGTGCACCGGATTCATTAAAAATAAATATTTACGCATATCCAGATTATATAACAGTGTTGGGATAAGTGATGCCACGAAATTCATGATGTAGCATGTGACTTTTTTCCAACTTGATCGCATAGTAGATGAAGTCTGACACCATATGTTTTGCTTTTGATTGATGCATTTAGTTGCTATGATACTTCTGATTCTTGATGCACCATTCCCGTATACCATGTCTCTAGGGGCTATTTGATTCTTTTGCCTTGTATGTTGTTCGCATCAATTTCGAGAACATGAAGCACATTATTAAAAGCAGTCACCACGGAATGCCACGTGAGACACTTTTCGTTGTGGCTTTTTTAATATGTCCACAGTTATCGGACAAACGTAACTCCAAATTATAATACTTGGAGCTCGAATAGGGCTTCCCAACAGTGTGCTATGAAGAGCAAGGATCTGCATGTTATGCGAGAGGTGCTTCGCGGAGGATGTGCGACATAGTCATTTCATTGCGCATCATCATTCGGGGTGCAGCCTAAAAATCACACGTGCACCGGATTCATTAAAAATAAATATTACGCATATCCAGATTATATAACAGTGTTGGGATAAGTGATGCCACGAAATTCATGATGTAGCATGTGACTTTTTTCCAACTTGATCGCATAGTAGATGAAGTCTGACACCATATGTTTTGGCTTTGATTGATGCATTTAGTTGCTATGATACTTCTGATTCTTGATGCACCATTCCCGTATACCATGTCTCTAGGGCTATTTGATTCTTTTGACTTGTATGTTGTTCGCATCAATTTCGAGAACATGAAGCACATTATTAAAAGCAGTCACCACGGAATGCCACGTGAGACACTTTTCGTTGTGGCCTTTTTAATATGTCCACAGTTATCGGACAAACGTAACTCCAAATTATAATACTTGGAGCTCGAATAGGGCTTCCCAACAGTGTGCTATGAAGAGCAAGGATCTGCATGTTATGCGAGAGGTGCTTCGCGGACCAGGATGTGCGACATAGTCATTTCATTGCGCATCATCATTCGGGTGCAGCTAAAAATCACACGTGCACCGGATTCATTAAAAATAAATATTACGCATATCCAGATTATATAACAGTGTTGGGATAAGTGATGCCACGAAATTCATGATGTAGCATGTGACTTTTTTCCAACTTGATCGCATAGTAGATGAAGTCTGACACCATATGTTTTGGCTTTTGATTGATGCATTTAGTTGCTATGATACTTCTGATTCTTGATGCACCATTCCCGTATACCATGTCTCTAGGGGCTATTTGATTCTTTTTTTGTATGTTGTTCGCATCAATTTCGAGAACATGAAGCACATTATTAAAAGCAGTCACCACGGAATGCCACGTGAGACACTTTTCGTTGTGGCTTGTTTTTAATATGTCCAGAGTTATCGGACAAACGTAACTCCAAATTATAATACTTGGAGCTCGAATAGGGCTTCCCAACAGTGTGCTATGAAGAGCAAGGATCTGCATGTTATGCGAGAGGTGCTTCGCGGACCAGGATGTGCGACATAGTCATTTCATTGCGCATCATCATTCGGGGTGCAGCTAAAAATCACACGTGCACCGGATTCATTAAAAATAAATATTACGCATATCCAGATTATATAACAGTGTTGGATAAGTGATGCCACGAAATTCATGATGTAGCATGTGACTTTTTTCCAACTTGATCGCATAGTAGATGAAGTCTGACACCATATGTTTTGGCTGTTGATTGATGCATTTAGTTGCTAGATACTTCTGATTCTTGATGCACCATTCCCGTATACCATGTCTCTAGTGGCTATTTGATTCTTTTGACTTGTATGTTGTTCGCATCAATTTCGAGAACATGAAGCACATTATTAAAAGCAGTCACCACGGAATGCCACGTGAGACACTTTTCGTTGTGGCTTGTTTTTAATATGTCCAGTTATCGGACAAACGTAACTCCAAATATAATACTTGGAGCTCGAATAGGGCTTCCCAACAGTGTGCTATGAAGAGCAAGGATCTGCATGTTATGCGAGAGGTGCTTCGCGGACCAGGATGTGCGACATAGTCGCTTCATTGCGCATCATCATTCGGGGTGCAGCCTAAAAATCACACGTGCACCGGATTCATTAAAAATAAATATTTACGCATATCCAGATTATATAACAGTGTTGGGATAAGTGATGCCACGAAATTCATTATGTAGCATGTGACTTTTTCCAACTTGATCGCATAGTAGATGAAGTCTGACACCATATGTTTTGGCTTTTGATTGATGCATTTAGTTGCTATGATACTTCTGATTCTTGATGCACCATTCCGTATACCATGTCTCTAGGGCTATTTGATTCTTTTTCCTTGTATGTTGTTCGCATCAATTTCGAGAACATGAAGCACATTATTAAAAGCAGTCACCCGGAATGCCACGTGAGACACTTTTCGTTGTGGCTTTTTAATATGTCCAGAGTTATCGGACAAACGTAACTCCAAATTATAATACTTGGAGCTCGAATAGGGCTTCCCAACAGTGTGCTATGAAGAGCAAGGATCTGCATGTTATGCGAGTGCTTCGCGGATTAGGATGTCGCATTTCATTGCGCATCATCATTCGGGGTGCATCCTAAAAATCACACGTGCACCGGATTCATTAAAAATAAATATTTACGCATATCCAGATTTATAACAGTGTTGGGATAAGTGATGCCACGAAATTCATGATGTAGCATGTGACTTTTTTCCAACTTGATCGCATAGTAGATGAAGTCTGACACCATATGTTTTGGCTTTTGATTGATGCATTTAGTTGCTATGATACTTCTGATTCTTGATGCACCATTCCCGTATACCATGTCTCTAGGGCTATTTGATTCTTTTTCCTTGTATGTTGTTCGCATCAATTTCGAGAACATGAAGCACATTATTAAAAGCAGTCACCACGGAATGCCACGTGAGACACTTTTCGTTGTGGCTTGTTTTTAATATGTCCACAGTTATCGGACAAACGTAACTCCAAATTATAATACTTGGAGCTCGAATAGGGCTTCCCAACAGTGTGCTATGAAGAGCAAGGATCTGCATGTTATGCAAGAGGTGCTTCGCGGATTAGGATGTGCGACATAGTCATTCATTGCGCATCATCATTCGGGTGCAGCCTAAAAATCACACGTGCACCGGATTCATTAAAAATAAATATTACGCATATCCAGATTATATAACAGTGTTGGGATAAGTGATGCCACGAAATTCATGATGTAGCATGTGACTTTTTTCCAACTTGATCGCATAGTAGATGAAGTCTGACACCATATGTTTTGGCTTTTGATTGATGCATTTAGTTGCTATGATACTTCTGATTCTTGATGCACCATTCCCGTATACCATGTCTCTAGGGCTATTTGATTCTTTTCCTTGTATGTTGTTTCCATCAATTTCGAGAACATGAAGCACATTATTAAAAGCAGTCACCACGGAATGCCACGTGAGACACTTTTCGTTGTGGCTTGTTTTTAATATGTCCACAGTTATCGGACAAACGTAACTCCAAATTATAATACTTGGAGCTCGAATAGGGCTTCCCAACAGTGTGCTATGAAGAGCAAGGATCTGCATGTTATGCAAGAGGTGCTTCGCGGATTAGGATGTGCGACGTAGTCATTTCATTGCGCATCATCATTCGGGGTGCAGCCTAAAAATCACACGTGCACCGGATTCATTAAAAATAAATATTTACGCATATCCAGATTATATAACAGTGTTGGGATAAGTGATGCCACGAAATTCATGATGTAGCATGTGACTTTTTTCCAACTTGATCGCATAGTAGATGAAGTCTGACACCATATGTTTTGGCTTTTGATTGATGCATTTAGTTGCTATGATACTTCTGATTCTTGATGCACCATTCCCGTATACCATGTCTCTAGTGGCTATTTGATTCTTTTTCTTGTATGTTGTTCGCATCAATTTCGAGAACATGAAGCACATTATTAAAAGCAGTCACCACGGAATGCCACGTGAGACACTTTTCGTTGTGGCTTTTTTAATATGTCCACAGTTATCGGACAAACGTAACTCCAAATTATAATACTTGGAGCTCGAATAGGGCTTCCCAACAGTGTGCTATGAAGAGCAAGGATCTGCATGTTATGCAAGAGGTGCTTCGCGGACCAGGATGTGACATAGTCATTTCATTGCGCATCATCATTCGGGGTGCAGCTAAAAATCACACGTGCACCGGATTCATTAAAAATAAATATTACGCATATCCAGATTATATAACAGTGTTGGATAAGTGATGCCACGAAATTCATGATGTAGCATGTGACTTTTTTCCAACTTGATCGCATAGTAGATGAAGTCTGACACCATATGTTTTGGCTGTTGATTGATGCATTTAGTTGCTATGATACTTCTGATTCTTGATGCACCATTCCCGTATACCATGTCTCTAGTGGCTATTTGATTCTTTTGACTTGTATGTTGTTCGCATCAATTTCGAGAACATGAAGCACATTATTAAAAGCAGTCACCACGGAATGCACGTGAGACACTTTTCGTTGTGGCTTGTTTTTAATATGTCCAGAGTTATCGGACAAACGTAACTCCAAATTATAATACTTGGAGCTCGAATAGGGCTTCCCAACAGTGTGCTATGAAGAGCAAGGATCTGCATGTTATGCGAGAGGTGCTTCGCGGACCAGGATGTGCGACATAGTCATTTCATTGCGCATCATCATTCGGGTGCAGCCTAAAAATCACACGTGCACCGGATTTAAAAATAAATATTTACGCATATCCAGATTATATAACAGTGTTGGGATAAGTGATGCCACGAAATTCATGATGTAGCATGTGACTTTTTTCCAACTTGATCGCATAGTAGATGAAGTCTGACACCATATGTTTTGGCTTTTGATTGATGCATTTAGTTGCTATGATACTTCTGATTCTTGATGCACCATTCCCGTATACCATGTCTCTAGGCTATTTGATTCTTTTCCTTGTATGTTGTTCGCATCAATTTCGAGAACATGAAGCACATTATTAAAAGCAGTCACCCGGAATGCCACGTGAGACACTTTTCGTTGTGGCTTGTTTTTAATATGTCCACAGTTATCGGACAAACGTAACTCCAAATTATAATACTTGGAGCTCGAATAGGGCTTCCCAACAGTGTGCTATGAAGAGCAAGGATCTGCATGTTATGCAAGAGGTGCTTCGCGGATTAGGATGTGCGACGTAGTCATTTCATTGCGCATCATCATTCGGGGTGCATCCTAAAAATCACACGTGCACCGGATTCATTAAAAATAAATATTTACGCATATCCAGATTATATAACAGTGTTGGGATAAGTGATGCCACGAAATTCATGATGTAGCATGTGACTTTTTTCCAACTTGATCGCATAGTAGATGAAGTCTGACACCATATGTTTTGGCTTTTGATTGATGCATTTAGTTGCTATGATACTTCTGATTCTTGATGCACCATTCCCGTATACCATGTCTCTAGGGCTATTTGATTCTTTTTTCCTTGTATGTTGTTCGCATCAATTTCGAGAACATGAAGCACATTATTAAAAGCAGTCACCACGGAATGCCACGTGAGACACTTTTCGTTGTGGCTGTTTTAATATGTCCACAGTTATCGGACAAACGTAACTCCAAATTATAATACTTGGAGCTCGAATAGGGCTTCCCAACAGTGTGCTATGAAGAGCAAGGATCTGCATGTTATGCAAGAGGTGCTTCGCGGATTAGGATGTGCGACGTAGTCATTCATTGCGCATCATCATTCGGGGTGCATCCTAAAAATCACACGTGCACCGGATTCATTAAAAATAATATTACGCATATCCAGATTATATAACAGTGTTGGGATAAGTGATGCCACGAAATTCATGATGTAGCATGTGACTTTTTTCCAACTTGATCGCATAGTAGATGAAGTCTGACACCATATGTTTTGGCTTTTGATTGATGCATTTAGTTGCTATGATACTTCTGATTCTTGATGCACCATTCCTATACCATGTCTCTAGGGCTATTTGATTCTTTTGACTTGTATGTTGTTCGCATCAATTTCGAGAACATGAAGCACATTATTAAAAGCAGTCACCACGGAATGCCACGTGAGACACTTTTCGTTGTGGCTTGTTTTAATATGTCCACAGTTATCGGACAAACGTAACTCCAAATTATAATACTTGGAGCTCGAATAGGGCTTCCCAACAGTGTGCTATGAAGAGCAAGGATCTGCATGTTATGCAAGAGGTGCTTCGCGATTAGGATGTGCGACGTAGTCATTTCATTGCGCATCATCATTCGGGGTGCATCCTAAAAATCACACGTGCACCGGATTCATTAAAAATAAATATTACGCATATCCAGATTATAAACAGTTTGGATAAGTGATGCCACGAAATTCATGATGTAGCATGTGACTTTTTTCCAACTTGATCGCATAGTAGATGAAGTCTGACACCATATGTTTTGGCTTGATTGATGCATTTAGTTGCTATGATACTTCTGATTCTTGATGCACCATTCCCGTATACCATGTCTCTAGTGGCTATTTGATTCTTTTGACTTGTATGTTGTTTCGCATCAATTTCGAGAACATGAAGCACATTATTAAAGCATCACCACGGAATGCCACGTGAGACACTTTTCGTTGGGCTTTTTTAATATGTCCAGTTATCGGACAAACGTAACTCCAAATTATAATACTTGGAGCTCGAATAGGGCTTCCCAACAGTGTGCTATGAAGAGCAAGGATCTGCATGTTATGCGAGAGGTGCTTCGCGGACCAGGATGTGCGACATAGTCATTTCATTGCGCATCATCATTCCGGGTGCACTAAAAATCACACGTGCACCGGATTCATTAAAAATAAATATTTACGCATATCCAGATTATATAACAGTGTTGGGATAAGTGATGCCACGAAATTCATGATGTAGCATGTGACTTTTTTCCAACTTGATCGCATAGTAGATGAAGTCTGACACCATATGTTTTGGCTTTTGATTGATGCATTTAGTTGCTATGATACTTCTGATTCTTGATGCACCATTCCCGTATACCATGTCTCTAGGGCTATTTGATTCTTTTGACTTGTATGTTGTTCGCATCAATTTCGAGAACATGAAGCACATTATTAAAAGCAGTCACCACGGAATGCCACGTGAGACACTTTTCGTTGTGGCTTGTTTTTAATATGTCCACAGTTATCGGACAAACGTAACTCCAAATTATAATACTTGGAGCTCGAATAGGGCTTCCCAACAGTGTGCTATGAAGAGCAAGGATCTGCATGTTATGCAAGAGGTGCTTCGCGGACCAGGATGTGCGACATAGTCATTCATTGCGCATCATCATTCGGGGTGCATCCTAAAAATCACACGTGCACCGGATTCATTAAAAATAAATATCTACGCATATCCAGATTATATAACAGTGTTGGGATAAGTGATGCCACGAAATTCATGATGTAGCATGTGACTTTTTTCCAACTTGATCGCATAGTAGATGAAGTCTGACACCATATGTTTTGGCTTTGATTGATGCATTTAGTTGCTATGATACTTCTGATTCTTGATGCACCATTCCCGTATACCATGTCTCTAGGGCTATTTGATTCTTTTTGTATGTTGTTCGCATCAATTTCGAGAACATGAAGCACATTATTAAAAGCAGTCACCACGAATGCCACGTGAGACACTTTTCGTTGTGGCTTTTTTTAATATGTCCACAGTTATCGGACAAACGTAACTCCAAATTATAATACTTGGAGCTCGAATAGGGCTTCCCAACAGTGTGCTATGAAGAGCAAGGATCTGCATGTTATGCAAGAGGTGCTTCGCGGATTAGGATGTGCGACGTAGTCATTTCATTGCGCATCATCATTCGGGTGCATCCTAAAAATCACACGTGCACCGGATTCATTAAAAAATAATATTTACGCATATCCAGATATATAACAGTGTTGGATAAGTGATGCCACGAAATTCATGATGTAGCATGTGACTTTTTTCCAACTTGATCGCATAGTAGATGAAGTCTGACACCATATGTTTTGGCTGTTGATTGATGCATTTAGTTGCTATGATACTTCTGATTCTTGATGCACCATTCCCGTATACCATCTCTAGGCTATTTGATTCTTTTTCTTGTATGTTGTTCGCATCAATTTCGAGAACATGAAGCACATTATTAAAAGCAGTCACCACGGAATGCCACGTGAGACACTTTTCGTTGTGGCTTGTTTTTAATATGTCCAGAGTTATCGGACAAACGTAACTCCAAATTATAATACTTGGAGCTCGAATAGGCTTCCCAACAGTGTGCTATGAAGAGCAAGGATCTGCATGTTATGCAAGAGGTGCTTCGCGGATTAGGATGTGCGATAGTCATTTCATTGCGCATCATCATTCGGGGTGCACCTAAAAATCACACGTGCACCGGATTCATTAAAAATAAATATTTACGCATATCCAGATTATATAACAGTGTTGGGATAAGTGATGCCACGAAATTCATGATGTAGCATGTGACTTTTTTCCAACTTGATCGCATAGTAGATGAAGTCTGACACCATATGTTTTGGCTTTTGATTGATGCATTTAGTTGCTATGATACTTCTGATTCTTGATGCACCATTCCCGTATACCATGTCTCTAGGGCTATTTGATTCTTTTTTCCTTGTATGTTGTTCGCATCAATTTCGAGAACATGAAGCACATTATTAAAAGCAGTCACCACGGAATGCCACGTGAGACACTTTTCGTTGTGGCTTGTTTTAATATGTCCACAGTTATCGGACAAACGTAACTCCAAATTATAATACTTGGAGCTCGAATAGGGCTTCCCAACAGTGTGCTATGAAGAGCAAGGATCTGCATGTTATGCAAGAGGTGCTTCGCGGACCAGGATGTGCGACATAGTCATTTCATTGCGCATCATCATTCGGGGTGCATCCTAAAAATCACACGTGCACCGGATTCATTAAAAATAAATATTTACGCATATCCAGATTATATAACAGTTGGGATAAGTGATGCCACGAAATTCATGATGTAGCATGTGACTTTTTTCCAACTTGATCGCATAGTAGATGAAGTCTGACACCATATGTTTTGGCTGTTGATTGATGCATTTAGTTGCTATGATACTTCTGATTCTTGATGCACCATTCCCTATACCATGTCTCTAGTGGCTATTTGATTCTTTTGCCTTGTATGTTGTTCATCAATTTCGAGAACATGAAGCACATTATTAAAAAGCAGTCACCACGGAATGCCACGTGAGACACTTTTCGTTGTGGCTTGTTTTTAATATGTCCAGTTATCGGACAAACGTAACTCCAAATTATAATACTTGGAGCTCGAATAGGCTTCCCAACAGTGTGCTATGAAGAGCAAGGATCTGCATGTTATGCGAGAGGTGCTTCGGACCAGGATGT